>BCIJ01000003.1:429483-571710 GCA_001599935.1 Holtermannia corniformis | reverse complement strand
GCGTCGCATCCTCGGCGCCTTGCCTACATCCTCTGCGCGCCAGACTTGTCTTGGCTACATCCGCGCCGGATGTAGTGTTCGCCAGATGCGGCGTCATGCCGGCTTGCCGAAGAGGTGGCTGACTGAGTGGCGTATTCCAACACATCTCCGGCAACTGCCTTGACGAGTTCGTCCTGGGCATCAGTGTATATGCTCACGTTGGCTGATGATCTCCTCCAGGGGCAGCATGTTCTTCCCAACGACCATCAACACGACCGAAGAGACCGTTGCCTACCTCGACTCTGTGCTGCCGAGGCATCCCAGCGAGCAGACAATGAACGAGTTGCTCGCCCTTTATCCGGTCGAAGACGTCGCTGCGGGGTCGTGAGTTTTGACGTGAAGGAAAGGCAAACGTCGATGCTGAGGTCAGACCCTATGGCACGGGTGACGAAACCTTCGGCCTATCACCGCAGTTCAAGCGCGGGGCTAGTGTAGTCGGCGATGGCATGTTTCAGTCAGCAAGGTACGGATCGTGCAGCTAATAACCTATGATCATGCCTGACCCAATAGGCGCGAATTCCTCGAATACGCGGCGCAGTACGGCCTCAACGACACCTATTCCTACAGCTTTGAAGAACCGCCGCCCAACTCGACGGTTCTTGGCGTGCCTCACGTTACCGATGTGCTCTTTACGTTTGGCTTCGCGACGACTGAAAACGGCTACTCGGCAGTCGCTGAGCAGCTTTCATCGGTTTTGCTTGCCTACTGGTATGGCGCGCCGCAATGCTGTACTTCTCTGATCCTTCGGCAGGGTCAACTACGCCTACTATGGCAATCCCAACGGTCTACCGGCAACAGAGGCGATCGACGACGCTGCCGGCAATGCTAAGTCAACTGCAGGTGCATCCGGCTCACCTGGTACGGTCGAGCCAGTCCCTCTGCCGCTTGTCATCCCCGAGTGGCCAACGTACAATGCGGGTACGCAAGAGCTGAACAGCCTGAGGTTCAAAGCGAGCAACGTCACCATCATTGTGGATGATTACAGGCGCGAGCAAATTGATTTCATCAACGCTCACGGCCAAGAATTCAGTCACCGTCGCTGAGGGTGACGACTTGAGGAAGGAATCGGTGGACGCTATCGATGTAATCGTGGAGTCTGGCTCGAGTATGTTTAATTCGTCTCGCATCTTGGCAAGACGGCGTTATGGTCCGTTCGAGCTCTACGGGAAATGAGGACATTATTGCCCCTCAAGTGCGTTTCATCGACGGCGCCACGTTCACTACACACTGTGTCCCTGCTGCGGCGTCATTTGTTAGCGTTCGTGCGCCGAGGGGGTTTACAGGCGCAAGAGCAGAGGTGACTACTAGTGGATGTTGAAGGAAACCAATTTGGGAATGACGCCGAATCAGGCCTAGTACACACACGACAGCAGTTTGCAGCTCGTCCATTCAGGAACAGAGTTTAGGAGCGTGCATTGCGGACGCGGACAGCGTTCAGGCTATCTTGAGGGCATCCAGGCAGTGGATTCTGCTGTTAATCAGCGAGAAGGCCCAACGCCGCAAGGCTCATATCGAGCATTGGAAGAGCCATCGCACACCGCTTTCTCGACCATGCGGTGCAGCGAACTGATCCGCGCACACCGCCATCTGCCACATTCAGGTTCAGTCCGGGGTAAAGGCAGGCTCCACGTGGGGAACGCGTCACTGCGAGAGGCCCATAAAGTGCGGTCATGCAACATGGTGGCTGCTGTCGCGATCGTTCGAGCCAGCGACCCCAGGCATCGCATTCAAGATGCTCGTCTCGACCTTGTCGCTGTTGTTGGCCGTAACCGCTGCGGCCGCTTCTCCGCTCAAAGCCAGGCAGGCCAATGCCACGTCCAGCGCACCGACTGTGCAACTCGGCAATACGACCGTTACAGGGCTGTCCTTCCCAGCTTTCGGCCAGGAAGTCTACCTGGGTATCCCATTTGCTAAGCCGCGTGCGTCTACTATAGCCATACCCCTGGCTGTAGCCTGCGCAAACCCGCTGACAGGCACGCAGCTACCGGTGATCTGCGCTTCGCACCACCACAGCCCTTCTCTTGGCAGTCATCCAGCTTCGAGGCAGTGACACCGCCTTTCGCTTGTCCTCAAGACAACACGACTACGGTAGACTTATTTGACGGTGTTAGCGCCTGTGCTGATGCGGTGTAGTCTGTGCTCGGCGCCGTGGGCCCTGTGTCCGAAGACTGCCTATCTCTCAATGTTTACAAGCCTGCGGGGGTTCCCGAGGGGGCCAGGCTTCCGGTCATGGTCTGGATGTGCGTGAGCGTGGCTACCTTGGCTTCACGTCTGACTAGCTCAGCTACGGAGGAGGCTTTACCGCAGGCAAGCATCTTACAGCATCAGCAAGTGTTGTACTTACAAGTGCAGGGAACATCAACACCTACAATGCGACTGCCATCGTCGGAGGCAGCATTCTCTTGGTATGCTTGGGCCTTCAAAGTGCTCATAGGCTGACTTTGCCAGGGCAAACCGGTTATCTTCGTCGCGATCAATTACCGCGTTGGCATCTGGGGCTTCGGGTACGTTTGATCGCACTGCCGGGCGTCTGCTGATCATCAAAGCGGTGGTAAGGAGATGGCAGAGAACCATGCGGGTAACCTGGGTCTCAAAGACCAAATCCTCGGCTTGCAATGGGTTCAAGACAACATCGTCGCTTTCGGGGGTGACCGCTCCCAAGTGACCGTGTTCGGTGAATCAGCTGGTGCCATCTCCATCGCGCTGCACTACCTCAGTCCCAAGGTGCTCAATGCCAGCGAGCCCTTGTTTGCGCGTGCAATCATGCAGAGTGGGGCCATGTCTACATTCCCCATCGCAGAGATTTCGTCGTCTCGACAGGGACCGTACGATTCGGTGGTAGCGAATGCTGGGTGCACCAACGCCACAGAAGGCAGCTTTGCATGCCTCAAAGCGCTGGATGAGGCGGTCTTGTTGAATGCAACAGTTCGGGTTCTTCAAGAGCCGGCAAACCAGTTGGCGTGAGTTGTTGTTTGGGCAGAGAATACGTGCTAATTGGCGTAGGAACTTCCCCTTCGGTAGGCCAGACAGTCACTGGGGTTGGTATGACTAATCCCGTCCAGGTCCCGTCATCGATCACTACCTGGTTCCCGAAAGCCCGCAGTTACTTGTTCAGCGCGGCGCATTCGCCAAGATTCCCTTCATCTCGGGTAATGTTCTGGACGAGTATGCCAGATGAGAAGCCATGCGTGTACGGACTAACAACAGCCAGGGGTACCGTCTTCTTCCCGTCGACGGCAAACTCAACAGAGGACACGATCGCCTACCTGGACACTGTTCTGCCTAGACGACCGAGCCAACAGACTATCGAAGGGCTTTTGGAGCTATACCCCGTGGAGGACATTGCAGCCGGCTCGTAGGTGCTTGCAGGCGAGTGAGCAGTGTACTGACCGCCCAAGACCCTACGGAACCGGGAATGAAACCTTTGGCTTGTCCCCGCAGTACAAGCGCGGCGCGAGCCTCGTCGGCGATGCCACGTTCCAGTCTTCTCGGTGCGTCCCCTCGAGTCGCTCTTCACTCGGCTCTGACGCGATTGTGGCAGTCGCGAGTTCCTCGAGTTCGCTGCGTACTATGGTCTCAACGATACATACACGTACAGCTTCGAGGAGCCATCTCCCGGCTTGACAGTCCCTGGCGTCCCGCACGGTACAGATGTGCTATTCACCTTTGGATTTGCTACGACTGCCAACGGTTTCTCGGCTTTGGCCGAGCAGGTTCAGTCTGCGCTCCTCGCGTACTGGTGAGTCTTAGTCTTGGTTGAGGTGTACGCGCGCTCATGTCACCAGGATCAACTATGCGTACTATGGGAACCCAAACGGCGCACCCGTAGACGCTGCGAACGCTACTGCGACGACTTCAGCCGCAAACGCCACTGAAACCGCGACATCGAGCAGTGCATCGAGCAACTCCAATTCGTCCGAGCCCATCCCACTGCCTCTGGTTCTTCCAGAGTGGCCCACGTATAACGTTGGCACGGAAGAGCTCAACAGTCTCCGCCTGAAGGCGGGCAATGTCACCATCTTCACCGACAACTTTAGGAGTGAACAAATCGCCTACATCAACGCCAACGGGCAAGAGTTCAGCCACCGTCGTTGATCTGATAGGCGAAGGAGCCGAGTCTGTATAGTTTAGCCACGCAGAATTGCCAGAAAGGATTATGATGTACAGATGGACAATCGCCAAAGTCCGAGGACCCGTGCGAGCTCGGGTCTGGCTCCCGTCGGAGTAGCAGTTCCGAGCGGATGAGCCAATCGCAAGCGAGGCCGACGACGGCGATTGCCGAGTCACGGTCGGTCCAAACCGTGGATCATGCGGTCTCTCGCCCGAACGCGGAGTACAAATCGCACCACAAGGTGCTGACGCAGCAACTTTAGTCGCACCTACCAACGACCAACTTTTCAAAACACTACACAATGCCTCTTATCCAGAAGCCTGCTCCGTGAGTACTCAACGCGCACGATGACAGTCGAGTGGCGAATGTGGCACCATGAACGTGGCGCCATTCTTGTCGATCGATAATCATCTGTGCTGTTCCGTCGCGTCATTCCTATGTCGGTGCTGACTTGCATCGCTATGCAGCTCGTTCGCCGGTACCGCTGTGCGTGAGGGCGAGTTTGAGGAGATCAAGAACGAGGACTTCAAGGGAAAGTAGTGAGTTTCAGTCCGCAAAACGCTCCCTTCCTCCTTCTCGCACCATAGCTCTTCTTGATTGCTGATAATACCTCTTTAAAGCCTCGTGCTCAGTAGCTACCCAATGGATTTTACCTGTACGCGTTTGGATACGTTCAGAGCGTGTTTCCGAGTCGTCAGACGAAGAACATGGTCAAAAACGCATCCAAGAACCAAGATGCTGACTTTTTGCTATTTCCAGTCGTCTGCCCTACCGAAATCCTTGCTTTTAACGACGCTCTCCCCAAGTTCGCCGCGTTGAACACCGAGGTTATCCTCTTCTCGACCGACTCCGAGTTCACCCACTTGGCTTGGGCTCAGACCCCCCGCAAGGAGGGTGGCCTTGGCCCGGACCTCAAGCTTCGTCTGGTGAGTCCTTCGCTTATGAAGCTGTACAGTGGCTAAATTGCTCAGCTTTCCGACCGCAACCACGCCGTCTCCAAGGCCTACGACGTTCTCCTCCCTGAGGAGGGTATCGCCCTTCGTGGCACCTTCATCATTGACGGCAACGGTATCCTCCGTGCGTCGATCGTCCACGACCTTCCCGTCGGCCGCTCGGTCGACGAGATCCTTCGTGTCGTCGAGGCCTTCCAGTGAGTTCATCTTCAACCTTTGTACTCGTTGACTGACGTGTTAGGTTCACCGACGAGCACGGCGAGGTCTGCCCGGCCGGCTGGGAGAAGGGTGTACGTTTTGCCATCTACATAACCGATCTACCAGCTGATATGTTTAGGCCGACACCATCGATACCTCGGACAAGACCAAGTACTTCTCCAAGCAGTAAGCGTCTCGCGGGGAATAGAGATAGAGTCGTCCCTGTGGATGCATAGATGCCCTCCCTTTGCGTTTTGTACCAGTTCTGAAGCGCATTGTAGGGCCGATCCGAGCGACAAGCGCAAGGCCGAAGATACGCCACGTGAGGACAAGGCCAAGCGCGTCAAGGCTTGATTGTGTGGACTTGCAAGGGTTGTAATTTGAACAGCAGTGTAACATGGCAAATCGTATTGGTTGCATCGCGCCACGCTCAGTGTTAGCCGGGTGCTAGCGACTTCGGCAGAGGCTCGGCCGACCCCGGTCTGCGCCTATGCGCTCGACTATTTGAACTCATCCGACTATTAACGGCGCGAAACGCACGAGGCGCGAACGCGAGCTCAAAGTCGCGAAGCATCGTCTGATCATTCACGACAACTTCTTTTCCATCACATACCCACCCACGACATGTCTGCTGCTACTGACAAGGGTGCACGTCGCGCTCGCTTCGAGGCTGTCTTCCCCAAGCTCGCCGATGAGCTGCTCTCGTACACCAAGGGCGAGGGCATGCCCAAGGACGCTGTCGAGTGGTACGAGAAGGTGCGTTGGGTGGATCTAGGAGCGAGATGAGATATGACAGCTGACATTGTATCAGGTCCTCTACCACAACACTCCTGGAGGTGAGCAGGCGCTGATCTAGAGTCCGTGCGCAAGCTGACCCTCTCGCGCCAGGCAAGCTCAACCGTGGCATGTCGGTGGTGGACACTGTCGAGATCCTCAAGGGTGCAGCCTTGTCCGAGGAAGAGTACTACAAGGCGGCCATCCTAGGTTGGTGTGTTGAGCTGGTAGGCGTCATCTAAGCTGGGAAGTATCCGCATTGACATGCGGCAGCTGCAAGCGTACTTCCTTGTGGCCGACGACATTATGGACCAGTCAATTACCCGTCGTGGTCAGCCCTGCTGGTACAAAGTGGTGCGTATCCTGAAGCTTTACGACAGTCAGCCAACTCATTCCTACAGCCCGGCGTCGGCAATATTGCCATCAACGACGCTTTCATGCTCGAGGGTGCTATCTACTACCTGCTCAAGAAGCACTTCCGCTCGGAGAAATACTACGTCGATCTCCTCGAGCTATTCCACGACGTATGTCTCCAAGTGACACGATGAAAACTGACCGAACTAGACGACCTTCCAAACCGAGCTCGGTCAACTCGTTGATCTCATCACGGCGCCCGAGGACCACGTCGACCTCGGCAAGTTTTCTCTCGAGAAGTGTGTGGAGCGGTCGATTCATAAAGCTATACTGACTTTATAGGCACCACCTCATTGTCGTCTACAAGACTGCTTTCTACTCGTTCTACCTCCCCGTCGCCCTGGCCATGCGCATGGTGCGTTTCTCGCATGTTGTAGCAACAATAGCTGATCCCCCGCAGCAAGGCGTCACCGACGACAAGGCGTACGAGCTCGCACTGTCCATTTTGCTCCCGCTCGGCGAGTACTTCCAGGTCCAGGACGACTACCTCGATTGCTACGGCGCGCCCGAGACGATCGGCAAGATTGGCACCGACATCTTGGACAACAAGTGCTCGTGGAACGTCAACACTGCGCTCAAGTATGCTACGGCAGAGCAGCGCAAGATCCTCGATGTACGTACGGCCATCACATCCGCACAACATGATTGACATGACACAGGACAACTATGGCGTCAAGAACTCTGACTCCGAGGCCCGCGTCAAGGCCATCTTCTCCGAGGCGCCCATCTCGATCCCCGAGCGCTTCACGGCGTACGAGAAGGAGAGCTACGAGAAGATCACTGGTCTGATCGCGCAGGTCGACGAGGCGGCATCGGGCTTGAAGCGTGAGGTGTTTGAGAGCTTCTTGCACAAGGTGTATAAGCGTACAAAGTAGATGGCGGTCCCATGCATAGACTTACATTTCGAGTGCGGCACGGCGCAGTTGCTCGCCCGCTAGGATACGGTCAATTTCCTGCCGCCTGGTAGGGTCGGTGGAAGGGCTGACGAGCATGGTCGCTAAATAGGCGATCTCTTCTTCATTCAAGACGGGCCGCGTCGCGTGCCTCAAGTGGTATTCAGGGTGCATCTTGTTTGCGAGACCGCGATTGAAAGCCGACCGCATCATGTATATGGGTGGTCGCGCGAAACGCATGCCGGTACAAGTATGACAAGGCAAGGGAGCTCGCTGTCGGGCTCGCTCCGCTCCGTTGACCAGAGTCCTTTACCTTCACAACAGATCCACGGCCAAGCCCATCCTTTGTCGAGCCGGTTGGATGTGTAACAAGTGTACATGCAGATGCATTACCACGGCCTCCACGGATCACTTCGTCCTCCTTCGTTACCGCTGAGCTCCTTGCCGACAGCGTGATGTGATTGCATGAGATCTGAGATAGATCAGCTACTGGCGACAAACATTGCAGTCGCTCACATTCTGGATACGACAGCGCTCCATTGTTCGAGTCCTCGACGAGCAAGTTGGCAAACTCGATCTCGAGCCCGTCAACGTTTTGCCGCGCAACAGCAACCGAGAGCGACGTGCCGAAGACACGCTCAAAGTGGCTGAGCAGGTTGCGGATCTGCACTGACAGCAGCGTAGGCAGTTTGGGCAGGCTCGACTGTCAGGCTGTCAGCAGTGATTGTGGGAAATTTCATTACTCACCATTCGGACATCAATGTCGTCGACATTATCGACCGCAAACAGATCATCAAGGATTTGAGGGGACACTGCTTGGCCTAGCCAGAGGATCGCCATCTGTCCGTTCGCTGTAAACATCAGCATTGTGACTGCTAGTCTCAATCGCGCTCACTGATGAGGTATGCCCCGTCCGAGACCATGTACTCGTGGGCGAGGTGCATGTAGCTCGGTATCGCCAGCCGTCCAGTCGGCTCCGGGAAGCCAACTTGTTCCGCCAAGTCGTGGACAGCGATCATGCGCGGGTACAGGAAGACCATTGTACTCGTGACGGACGCCGACTTGAGAACTCGCATAAAGTAGCTGCGCACGTCGGACGTGACTTGGCTGTCTAAATCAAGTAGAGTCAGCGACAGGTTTTGCTTGCTGGAATACACGTACCTTTGAGAGCTTTCGACTTGACCAGTGCCAAGGTGAACAACGGCAGCAGCTTGAAGCCTTCGGGCAAAATGAGCTTGACGCGATCAGCGCTCACCAATGATGTAGTCACCAGACTGACCTGACCGATCGGAACGCCCGAGGAACAGTTGCGTCGATACATGAGCAAAATGCGCGTACACCGGTCGTGCAGTGACTGCCGCACAGCAGCCAACGTCTTTTGCGTCGCCATTGTCATAGCTGCCGCAGGATCAGGATCCCATCAATGGTAAAGAATCGCAACGCTCACCTTCCTTGGCAAAGACCGTCACGCTGGTATCGAGATCAGCCCACTTGAAGATGTTGCCGATCAAGACGGAAGCTTCGATTGCTAGGTTCAGACAGCGCACGCGACGCGAACCATCGGCAGCAGTGTAGAGTACAGCGATCTGGAAGTAGACGCGCTGGCGGTCGTCCAGTCGCGGGCCTTCGTGCTTGACCGTCGCTGAAAAGGCTTTGGCGGCATCAAGGGTGCCGAATTCGAGATCAGTGAGGGAGCGTTGATAGAAGTTGCCGTAGTGTTCGGTCACGCGAAGCCCTAGCCTTGTCAGTCAAGCAGACACATTGCAGGATCACTCACCGTTTGAGCATCGGATCCGGACCGTCGCATTGTACGCCGTTTCCCTCGTGACGACCGAGCGCAGCTCCTCCACGAACCGACTTCGATCCCGTATAGGCTCAAACTTGGGATGCAGGAAGGCCTCGCCGCCAGTCAAAGCTGACAATGTGCCTAAGGCGACATCAGCTTGCTGCATGAAGCAAAGCGTAGGCTACTCACCGACCGAGGCAATGTCATTGTATTGCTGACTCATGAAAAAGACATTGACGCCAACGCCCGCCTCGGCCAGCTCTTCGCCTGTATTCCGCCAGAATGGATCGGCAGCAACGTACAGCAAACGCTCCTTGTCCGTCCCCGCAATCGACTCATCTCGTGGCTTAAGCGCGCCAGGACCCGCAGTCGGCAGACCACTCAAGATGACGTTGGCCTGTCCGCCGATGTATTTCTGCCCTGATCAGCGCTGAACAGCGTCAGAGTTCCACCAGCTCACCAATGCGCAGAGTACACCTGAGATGGCCGGTCCAAGTGCGATTTCGCCAGAGATAGTGTGCTCGTACAGACGTGGTAGTGACTCTAGCAAACCCTCGATTTGGGACCTGTATCGGTTAGATTCGACAATGGGCAAAGAAGATGACGCTGACCTTGATTGCTGTGGGTCCACCAGGAAGCCATCCGCTAGGGGAACAAACATGTCATCTAGATCGTTGACGACCAGTATCTCGGCTTGAGGACGCAGATGCTGATCTGCGTCAGCATGCTGCCTTAGGCGCGTCTCAACGTGACTCACCGAGAGGTTGTAAAAGTGCACAGCGCGATCGAAAGTGATAATCGCGATTGGTTGACCTGGCTCAATAGTCGGCTCTGGTGGCTCTTCAGAACCTTGCGCTCGAGGCACTCCATACAGCACCGCGCGCAACGCTTCGCACGCCTCTCGCAGCAATCCCGATCTGACGGCACCAAACGAGACGTCGATGACAAAGACTCGACCTAGCGGCTTCGGTTGACGCATCCGCTTTGCCCGCCTGGCCTCTTCCTTGGCCTTTTCTTTGGAAGTGGGCGGTGGGAGCAAGGTCGAGGACGAGCCGGTTGTGCCGACGGCCGTTTGGAGGGCGCCGAGTAGGTCGGTAGTCGACGACAAACCGCTCTCGGCCTCGTCGAGGATTGAGCGCGGCTGCATTGCCCAGTAGGATTGTGGAACGGCAAAGTCGACGGTGCCGCGGTTGAGCTCGGGACGAACGGCAGCGTCCAATCGCCGTCCGTCGGGACTGAGATGCGAATGGTAGGATGCCGGGACTGCGTTCAGTGAGCTCAACGTATACCGAGCAGTCACTCGGCAAGCTTACCGGTCGTAAAGGCGTTACACAGGTTACACTGCCACTTGTTGCCGCCTTCGATCCAGCGCACCCACGGGTTCACGTAGCCTCTGCACTTTTCGCATCTCGGCGGGCCTTCATCCTCGCTCTGTCCTTGGGCTCCGCCAAAGTCTGTCACGTATGGGATCGGCTCTTCATCATATCGAGGCGGGGCGAACGGCTGCACCACGAGCCCAAAGGGTAGTTGGGAAGTCTCGAGCAAAGCATGAGTTGTGGGCACAACCCCGAGCGTGGAGCGAATGTAGCGAGGTAGCGAGTTGCCTGGATTGATCAGCTCTTGCAGGTGGCAGCTTCTCGACACTGACCTTGATCATGCCCTCGATAGTCTGTGCCTCCAAGCGGGACCAAGCCGTGGGTATTGCACGACCAGTAATCTTCCTCGTTGAACAGCGCCTGGTCTTGCTCAATAATCTCCAACGGGCTCGGAACATGCTCGCGGCTAAGCTTGGCTCTCAGCCCTGCGAACTTGGGACCGGCCGCGTGCGGTGGTTGTTGGATATGGTTGGCGGGCGGCAGTGGAGAATGGTACGCCGGCTTCTCTGGCGAGCCATGGTGTGGTTCAAGGTATCGCCTACCATTCTGGCCGTAGCCCTGAGGCTGAGAGTTGAGCGGAGCTGGAGTCTGAGATGGGTGGTAGGACCCCTCGGGCGCATGGGATTGCTGCTCGGCTGAATGCAGCTGTGGTCCGCGCGTGTCGTCGTACGCCGGGTACTGAGCTTGCTGCTGGTGCTGCTGACCCGGGACGAGTGATGGGTCGACCACATACCTCGACCTGGGCGGCATCGTGTTTGCAAGCTACAGTACAGTGCTCAACTCGATCAAGACACGTCGACGCATTGTCCGCCACGATTTACGACCGTGGCGGAGGACGACCAGTAGACTGCAGGCTATCCGATACATTACTCCTCCTCCAACTCGGTCAGTGGACTCTCGCTAAAGGGCCGCTGCCACGCCTTGGGCTTCTTGGCCGGTTTCGACGGCGAGTCCTGCTCGCGCGCCTCCCACTTGCGCTTGGCACTGACCGTCGGCGGGGTCGGGCGCGGGGTAGGAAGGTAGCCCTCTGGTTCCGTCTTGACCTTTTTGAGCGTAGACACCGCCCCGTTCTTCCTCTTTGGCGTCTTGACAGGACTCGGGAGCTGCGCTACCTCCTCCTTGACGACCCAATCCCGGACAAACTCTTGAATGTCCCCATTGACCCAGACGTCAAACACGCCATCCCACTCTTGCCCGGGAGCCTCGTGGTTTAGATAGATCGATTTGATCGTGTCGCTCTTACCACGAGTTCGCAGTGTCCGCACGAGCTCCTTGATCATGCGTTTGACCCCGGGTATGACGAGGCTCGTGCCAGCGACGACGAGTAGGTCGGCGCCAGCGACCTTGCGTAGATCACGGGTGAAAGCGGATCCGATAAGCTGACCCTGTGGGTGCTCTTCGCCGTACAGGACGACGCTGGCTCGTAACGTGCCAGTCTTACGACAGCGCTCATTCAACGCCGAGCGGAGAGACGTGTCCAGAGCGCATGTCGGACAGGGAATGGGATCACCAGGCAGCGGGAGGTAGTCGTCAAGCGGAAAGGTGGCGTTGCAAGCGGTGCAGTGAAGGGCGTTGAGAAGTCCGTGCAGAGGAATGCACTTGGGCGCCAGGGTTGATGGCCCAGCGTCCACCTCGCGTTTCGGTGACTTGCGCGGCGTGATGAGTTGCTGAGGCGTGGGCAGACCGGTCGTTAGACCAGCTCTGGCCTCGAGCCCATCAATATTCTGAGTGTAGCAACGCAAGAGCCGTCCTTGCTCATCGAGTGAGGCTAGCAGTTGGTGGTATGCCGTGGGCGATGCGGCCTTGGAGATCTCCGCCAGGGTGTTGAGCAGCTCATGGTGGCGTGGAAGTAATGTCGATGACTGAGTCTGTCAGTAACTCGCCAGAAGGTCGTGCGCTACAGCACGCACATTCAAACATGAGACGTGAAAGAGCTGCTTTAGGTCATCGGCCCTGCCTTTCCCTTTGTCACGGCCCGTGAAGAGACCTTGGGCACCACGAAAGTCTGGGATCGCCGCAGCTGTCGAGACGCCCGCGCCTGCAAGACCATCGTCAGTCGCGTACCCTGCCAAGAACTGCACGGCACTGACCGTTGAGAAAGATGATGTGCTTGGCGTGACAGAGTCGGCCTGCGACGTCATGGAGTTTGCTCTGCGCCGCAGCGTCCAGCACTGCAGCTGAGAGATCGACCCTATCTACCATGCTGGATTGGTGAGCATGCATCAACGGCGCGATGGAGGAGGCGGGTCGCGTTCAAAGCATGTGCAGTTGCTAGCGCTGCGCTAGCACAGCGCAAGGGGTCCTTTCGAGTTGAACAGGCTCGCAGCAAACAAAATGCCTTTCATGGTCTACCTCGAGTGTCGGTTGGACGAGCAGCACTGCTACTGGATGGCATCGCCCATCCCTCCCCGCCTCGACGAAGGAACTGTCAGTGTCGGCTGACCCGGCCGTGTTTGGTTCCGGTCCACAGATCGCCCCTCAGGGTCACCAAGCCCCGAGCTTGTGGCCGTGCCATGACTCAACCTGGCGCGGATCACTCAACCAATCGTGGCGGCGGTCCAGTCGTCACCACTACGACGCCTTATGTACACGGCTCTCAGTCCGTGCACGCCCAGCCGAACGTACGGTTGCGAGAGTGCGCTCCACCCATTCGGCCACGAGTCGGCAGCGAGTGAAATCGGGGGTGCTCACTTTAGGGCTCAACGCGCCCGAAACGGGAATTGCTGCCGGTCTCACTCGCCCAGTCTGGGGTGCTCGCGGGGAAGCAACTGCGTTTGGGCCGTGCACATGCCGGGTAGGAATAGACTCGATGGATAGGTTTGACTAAGATTGTATTGTCCTGCAAACAGATCGACGCGTCGAAACACCCTGACCGTCTGAATCCAAACACACTGGCCTCTGGACCGCGACCCCTCAGTGGCTTCCCTGGCAACCATTGTCGAGGCCAGTCGATCTCTCCAGCAGACGACCACTATGCCATTCGACAGCAGCTCGGACGAGGCCGAGTCGTCTACGGCGTCTTCGCGCAGGGGTACGATAGAGTCGACGGTGACCTCGCCAGCGTCTGCTACGTCGTGCAAGTATCGCGCCACCAGTTGGTACATCGAGGTCAGTAGCGTGTCGAAGACGAACACTTTGCTGACGAGTACTGTAGGATCTTGACACGGAGCTGTCACCGCAAACGATTGATCGTCTGCTGTGCCGTCCGCGTACGACCCATGTTGTCAAGGCGACACCGCGCAGTGGCACTACCCCTCGGAGAACGCCAGCGCATGTCCGCTCACCCCTACGACCGGTAGCGGCGCGCGCTCACTCGAGTCCGGCGATCGCGAAAACGACCGGTCCACCACCCCGGCCCACGACTCCATCCCCAGCAATCTCACCAACGCTCGTTGCGAAACGGCAAGATCGCAAGAAGCGCCCGTCTTCGGGCCTGTTTGCCTTCTTTTCGCCGCCGCAACAAGCTGTCAGATCACCCTCTGGCAGCGATGGAGGGTCCATCTCGCCGCTGGGTATGCCCTCACGACCACGCAGGATCTCTCTATTCAGACGAGGGTCGCTGTCGCCGGCGATACGCAACGCGCCTTTACGCGTCGTGAGCAGATCACCCCTGGCGGAACCAGCGGCCGGGCCGCCTCTCGATTCAGAGTCAGGTAGCTACTTTCCCCCGGTGGTCCCTGCGCCGATAGAAACTAGGGACTGGCGATTCTGGCGTCGCCGGCGGTCAGTTGCGCCTCAAGTCGTACAGGAGCAGGAGAACCGACGGCGGAGTTTTGCCTTTGGCGAGCACACGCGCCTCGACCCACCGCCCCGGCTACGCGTCAACAGCGGAGTCACGCCGCGAGCGTCGTCCCCGCTATGCCATTGGGTGCAGACGAGCTCTGCCGAGCCCTCACCCATCGAAGCGCATGTCAACGCCAGCGATCCGTCCGTCTCGCCACGCTCTATCAACCGCGCACTAGAGATGATTGACGAGGCCATCACGCCGGAGAATTCGCCGCCACTGCAAGACGGCGGCGATGCGGATCATCGGGATCCAGCGCAGCCCAAGGACCTATCCTTCCGGAAGCTGCCAAAGGAGCTGTGGACGCATTCGCGACGGCGATCGGGCAGTGCTGCCGAAGCGGGCCTAGGCACCGTCGCGAACGATCGACGGGAAGAGTTGGAGATTGGTAAGCGATCTATCCGCCGGCGGGCCGTCAGTCTGCTTGGCTTGACGAGGGTGAGTCGCTACTTGCAACACCAGTGTGAACAAAGCTGATGACGGCAGCCTTCCTGGGTCTCTGAAGAGTTTGGGACTGGATCGGATGATGAATCGGACGACGCGCTGCCAGCCACGACCCCGCGCGCTCTCCCATCCCTCGCTTCATTCCCGCAGATGCAGCGCGCCCACTATGGCTCGAGCCTACCCATTATCACGCACCCTTTCCCGCGCCCCCACCCAGCCGCCTCGTTACCTCCTTCACCGTACCCACACATCTACCCTCCATCAACCTCTTCACGGAGTCTGATGCTGCCTCCACTGTTCCCCTCTGCGTCATCTACTTCGTCTGTGGAGGAAGTGAGCCCGATCGAACCAGCCGACAACGCAGAGTCGTTTCCCCGACCGAGCTCGAGTTCGGGCTACAGTTCCGACGGGGATCGGAAACGTCAGCAGAGGGAGCGCGAGCGGGAACGTGAACGCTGGTGGGCTCTCAGTAAACGTGCGACGAGGCCAGACGTGCCGCAGCGGATCCGGGCTTGATTGAGACCGACGCCGTGTTGTACAAGTAGAATCAGAGTGTTGCAATCGACATGATCTTGATGGCGGCTGCATCCATGCTACGACTCATACGTCGTCGTCTGCGCCCATACCCTCGCCAAACGCGTCATTTGCATTCTGACCCTCGCGCAGCCGAGCGTCGTTGTAGTCTGGATCTAGGATCGCCGCGGCCGCGGCATCGTCTGCCTCTTGCTCGTCTGCTTCGTGCGCGCGAGCGGCCAAGCGCACTTTGTCCCATTTGTCCGCCGCTTCAAACGTCCCTCCGCCTCGCTGGATCGAGCCATCAGCCTCTTTGTGAGCATCGCATCGCGTTGCAGACCCACCTCGACACGCTTCTTCTTCAACTCGGTCTTCATCGTCAACGGCTTGTAGTAAGCCCCGCGCTTGCGTTTGCCACTGTGGCCGCCGTTCTGAATGATCTCGGTCGTCGTCATTGCTTCGTCCTCTGGATCGCCATCAAAGAACGAGAGCACGAGATCCGACGTCGCCGTCGGCGCAAAGCCGAGGTCATAGTCTCGCGCGTGATCGTATACCGTGTGCTACGACTGTCAGCGCGGTCTTGCGGTAGAGAGATCACGCACCGGCATGATCTTTGCAATCGACTCTGGGTTCTCCTCTTCGAGAGCCTGGACTTGGTCGAGCACGTCCTCGGGGACCTCTGTGAGGTCGTCGAAGCGTCTTCGTTGAAACTCGGGTTCACTGGGCAGGTAGAGGACCATGAACTGCTGATCGTTTTCATCCTTGAGCGGACGGAGGAGCGCGCGCGCGAGGCGCTCGTCGGACGGTTGTAGCAGGTTTGCGTCCTGTGGCGTGAGCTCGATCGCACCAAGAGGCGCAGAGAGCTCACAATGGTGATAGACGACGAAGCCGATGGGCGCTCCGGGTACTTGACGGAAATATACTGGTTGACCCAGACCTCTTCGTCTGGCAAGATGTCGTATGACTAAATGACGCATCAGTTGGTGTTGCATAGATGCAGAGCGAACCGACCTCGACCACGCGGACTTTTGGCTTTTGCGGATGCCGAATGTCTTCGAGCTTTTGGCTGTGCATATCCATAAACGATTGGTGGATGGCGTTGAGTTGGGCCTCTTCTGATGCATCGACAATCTCCTCCTTCCGTCTAGCGCTCCGTCAGTCTTCACGCGATCGGATCCGGGACAATAGATGTACTTTGACGCTTCGGCGTCCCTCGCTCTCCGCGCAGTCGCGTCACTGCGCGAGATGTAGCTCGTGTTTCTCAACCACGTCACGTCCTCGGCCTTTGTGTTTGTACCCGACGGCCCGGCCGCGCTGGACCCAGCGGCAGCGTTACGCACAGGCTGCAGCAGCAAAGCGTCTTGTGGGTGGATAGCAGGGAGCTCGACCGACGGCTGCAGTGCTAGACGCCATGTGAGCCAACCTGCGCGCAACACTACGCCGTATTCCAACCTGAATCCACACCGTCCCATACCCCGGCGTCTCGGTACGCGTTCAGGTCGAGCGGCATGCCCATTTCCGAGTCGACCATCATGGGCAGCTGCTGCGAGGCAGCCAAGGGTGCGAGATAGGCCGCATCGCCGAGTCTGGCGAGGTTGGGCTCGATGTTGAAGAGCTTTGGCGGGAAGGGAGGTGGAGGCAGTGGGTTGAGGTGTCGGACGCGGACGAGCAGGTCGAGCTTGCTGCGAGAGTTGAGCGCCGTTCGTGTGAAGAATGCCTGTCGCTCACCTCTTTTTTGATGCCATGATTGCTTGATGCGCCCAGTGACCGCCGCAGAGTTACAGAGTGTAGAGTGCACCGTAGCCATCGACAGCAAGGGGTTTCGAGTTCTTCCAGTAGTCACATAACACGTCATTACCCAGACTGAAATCACATGAATCACCAAAAATACAGCTGACGCGTGCAACCTCTCTTTGCGCTCTCGACGACTTTGTTCCAGCTGTCCACGCGGAACCAAGGATATGTGCAGACTCAATCTGCAGTCGGAGCTGTAGCCGGTGCTGTCAGAAGCTTACCGATCCCGCCCACATGCAGCCAACGCAGCTCGAGCCCGGCCAAGACACCGAGGCCCTGCTGAAAAGCTTGATCCAAGAGGGCCTCTCTCTTGCCAACGCACTGCCAACAACGCAGGAACGCACAGGCGCCGAGATCCTCCGCTACCATGCGCTCCTCAAGGTGCTCACGCAAGCGTGCATCACCGACTTTGCCGCGTGGCTCGGGCAGTCTGGAGACAAGCCGGTCGTAACGCTCGACGCTCGAGCGCAGCAGGCGACGTATACCGTCACGATCCTGGCGAGCCAGCTTGACGCGCGGCCAGAGCTGCTGTTGACGACGCCGGACGCGGCAGAGGAACAACAGATACCGCTGTACCAATGGCTGCTGCCGTGTCTGGTCGGCGCGTTGAGCGAATTGCGGCAGGTTGCAAGCTTGGAAAGCCTCGCCGACAGCGTTCATAGTCAAGCCGTCACGATCATTCGGACGCTTGGTGCCGACCAACCGGACGGAAACGGGGTGATTGGGTATAGCAAGGGACCAGGCCGGCTGAGGGCCTGTCTATCTGCTTTACAGTCGTGCTTGGCATGTGAGTTTTCTTCTGCACCTGTGCCAGTTTCTTATAGTTTCAGCTCTCACGAGCACGACTCCGGCATCGATTCCAATCTATCTGTTCAACCCACCCGTCCACGTCCAATCGCAGCGCTCACAAATCGATGCACGACAGTTCGAGACCTCCCTCCAACCCCTCATCACCTCGCACAAGCACGCGCCCGCGATCGCAATCACCCTCGCCGAGGTCTTGCTATCCGTTTCGACGGCTCAGGCGATCATTCCCAATTCGTTGGCGTTCTCATACGACGTCACGGCCGAAACTTTGCGCCTTGTTCCGCTCGTTTGGCTGTTGCTGAAGCGGACCGACGATGGGGTGCGTGCATCTCTGGAGGCAAGACTGGTCAGTGTCGTGGCAGATGCGGTGTCGGTCGCGCACCCGTCGTTGCATGCGCATCTTTGCCGTCAAGCACTTGCGTGGGCTGCGGCCAAACTTGCACCGACTGACAGCGTTGGCCAACATACGACTCATCCATCGTGGCGTGCTGTCATTCGTCTCATGGATAACCTCGCTGTCGCAGGGTCGAGCGACGTCTGGCTAGCCTGGACACAGGCCGCGCCGACGCAATCGATCGTTGAAACGCTCAGCGGAATGTCGCCAATGACCAACCCAGGATCCGGCTCACAAGCGGATGCAGTGGCATCTGCGCTGCTGTACCTGCTCAAACAGTCATCAACACCATTGTCTGACTCGACATGGTCGCACCTCGAATCCTTGCGCTCTTTCATCGCAACCGGCGTCCTTGCCGGACCTCGGTGGCAACAGATCGAAGACGCGCTCGAGGCGGCTGCCGCTACGCGTAACTTGCCTGCGCGTGGCAGGAAGCGCAAGCATGACGACTTGACCGTGATCAGCGATGGCGAATCATCCAAGTCGCCGGAGAAGGCAGTTGCGAACCCAAGATGGACGGCCGTGATCGAGGTGATGGGCAAGTACGCACCGCTCGCTGGGATCCCAGCGCCGTCAGAAGGCATGGAAGACGCCGACGATCATTTGATGGGTGCAAAGTCTCAGCCGCACAGCGTCTTGATCAAAGCGGTCGATCAATGGCTGCAAGCCAGGGCAAGGTATGCGCGCGGTCCACTGCATGAGCTCGGCTGACGATCCGCAGCGCACCAAAGACTGATATCGCCAAGACCGCCCTGTTGGATCTGTTCGGTGCCGCCATGTGTGCTCTCAGCGATTGTACAGGCTGCACCTCAAGCCAAGCCCGCGACGCAAACCTGCCATCGTCACTCCTTCAGTCCTGGACTACCGTCATCACAAGCATCGGTATCACCCAAGCCAACGCTTTATCGCAGCCGCCAGAGCTGCTCGTTGCGGCGCTCGAGGCGCAGTCGCGACTCTTGAAGCACTCGACGAGAAGCATTGCAGGCCTGCTGGATCCTGCGCGGGATCCTCTGACTGTACAGATTCCCTTTACGGCGCTTGCGAGCTCGTTTAGAAAGGTGCGGCTCGCGGCTTGGTACGTTTCGTGTGAAATGGCGAGTGTGCCGCGGCTGATGGATCAGTCGTATCGTGGCCAAGATCTACGACGTGCAAGGCCTGCTCTCCGTCAAAAGCATGATTGGGACCAAGCGCGGCGTGATCATGCACCGGCTCGGCGAGGCTCTGAAAGGACCGCTGGTAGTGCGCGAGACGATCATCGTTCTGCTGGGCGAGATCGGTCGGTGAGTATATATCAAGACTAGGAATACGGCTGACATGAACCAGCCAAGGCGAAGCCAGCGTCGCGGATGTCCTGCTTGTTCTGTTGCCACTGATGGGATCGAGTAGCAGTCCGATTCGCAGCTTGGCGTATAGCCAGGTGAGGTACCGACATGTCTTGTCGATGCTCTGCTGACGGCCCCAGATCCTAGCGTTGTGCCGCTACTACAAGAAGGCGCCGTATCCTCTGATGCTACCGTACATCGAGCCGATCAGCATCCTGCTCGTGCAGCACCTCGTCAACTCGGCCGACATCGTCGCAGAGACGATGCACCTGATCGGCGGCACTCGGCAAAACTTTTTCGAAACAACCCTGCGGTACACCCTGCCGGCTCTAGTCGTCACTTCGGACAAGAATACGCTTATAACCCTCGCTGGGATCGTCAAACAGCCACTCGGCATGCTCTTGCTCGAACACAGCCACCTCATCCTCGCAAAGGTCTTCATGACCCCGGCCAAGACGGACGCGAGCCTCGATTTCCTCGTCCGCATCCTGCAGAGCCTCACCAAAGGTCATGGTGATCGCGAAGTCTCGGCCGCATCGGTCATCACGACTTGCGTGATCCATTTCCTCGTCGAACTCGTCATTGAGCTCGGCAGTTTGGATGACACGGTCGTTCGCACGGCTGAACGGGCCTTACTCAAGGCTTGCCAGGTTCAGCGCGGTGAAAGCCCGAATATGGAGCTCGGGACGTATCTCAAACCGCATATGCTCGGCGTCATCTCCCACATGAACGACGTGGTGCACGATATCCAGGGCAAGAAGACTGTAGACGTCAAACGCAAGGTGATCCGATCTCTTGGTGCACTTGTTCAACGTGTTGGCGGATCAATGGCATCGTTCTCTCCTCAGGTGGGTGCGGCGAGTATTGAACCGCATACGCTGACGGGATCCAGATCATGGCAAGCCTGCAGAGCACGCTGGAGATCGAACCGTTGCGCGAAGAGACAATCAAATCGTGGTTCCTGTTCGTCACGTCACTCCGGTTCAGTGATATCGGCCCTTATGTTGGCGCCACCATCGCTGCTCTCGTCTCGCATTGGGACAGCCTGTCGCCAGCCGAGAAGAAGACGACTGCCAGAACCATCACCTACCTGGTTGTAGACAACTCGGGTCGACTGGGCGAGTTTATGGACGACGTCGTCAGCCTGGACCACATTGCCGATTTACACCTTGCAGCAGAGCGACTTCGCGCTCTGCGTGCCGATTGGTCGCCGCATCTGCAACTGGAGAAACTGCTCGACCGTGCGCGCAACGAGAACATCTCGATCAGCACCCGATCCGTCGCAGAACTGCGCAACTTCCTCGGTAACCATCGCCAGGCCATGCAGGACCTCGCCCGCGGCGACTCCTTCGACCCGTTGATCGGTCACTGTATGCGCACATTGATGCTCACGGCAACACGCGACGGTGATCGACGCCAGCAGCTGCGCGATCTCAGCTACGAGTGCATTGGCATTGTCGGCGCGCTGGACCCTGATCGACTGGTCATCGGTCAGGAGGATACGGCGATGACGATCCTGTCGAACTTTTCAGATCAGGACGAATCCCAAGACTTTGCACTCCACCTCATCCGCGACGTACTTGTTGGCGCGTTTAGGTCCACAAACGACACCAAGCACCAAGGCCATCTCGCCTACGCCATACAGGAGCTGCTCAAGTTTTGCGGCTTCACACCCAAACTGCTTTCTAGCAACTCGTTACCCATTCGCATCATCAAGCGATGGGAGCGCCTGCCGAAAGACCAGCTCGAGACCCTAACGCCGTTACTCGAAGCGCGATTCACAGTCGGCGAAGTGCAGATCAAGCAGTTTCCGCATCCAATATACCCGACTGTGACGACGTACCGCGAGTGGCTGCAACAATGGACAACCGACCTGATTGGCAAGGTCATGGCTGCGCAAGCACCCACAGATCCTGCGAGAGATCGCGAGGCCAAAGCAATTAAAGACAGCCAGGCAATCTTTGGCGTTTTCCGCGGAGTACTGCGAAATCAAGATGTCACCGTAGCGCGTCATATCCTGCCGCATCTCGTACTCAACGTACTTTGCTCTGGTAATACCGTCGCCATCGCCGAGATCGCAATGGAAATCAGCACCGTATTGGAAGATCAAGTCAATCCTAGAGACGGCTCGCCGGATCGGCGATCGCTCAGCGCCCAAGTCGTCTTCGCCCTCATGGATCATCTCAGTCGATGGCTCCTACTCCAACGCCAAGCCAGTGCAAAGGAACGACGAAACAAAGATCTCAATGACCGCCGAGATGGAGACCTCATTATTGTCAATCGCCACATGCGCACTGTCAATGGGCTTATCACAAGCATTGAGGGCGAGCTAACAGCCAACGCTGCATTGCAAAGCAAGGCTTATGCTCGCTCACTGCGCAACTTTGAGCAGCGCATCACCAAGCTTCGTCAGGACAAGCGACCTGATACCGAGCTTCAGACCTACTTTGAAAATCTGCATCACATCTATGCAGATCTGGACGAACCGGACGGCATGGAGGGGGTGTCGTCCATGATCATCTCGCCGACCCTGCAGACGCAAATCAGAGAGCACGAGAGCACGGGTCGATGGACGTCTGCACAGAGCTGCTGGGAGGTGCGCTTACAGCAGAAGCCGGACGACGTTGCGCTGCATGTCGGTCTCCTGCGTTGTCTACGCAATCTCGGTCACTATGGTGCGTATTTCTTGCCTTCCTAAAGGTGCTGACACTGCTCAAGACACATTGCGCACTCATATTCGCGGTGTGCTGAGCCGCTACCCCCAATGGCTATCCGAACTGGCACCGTTCCAAGTGGAGGCTGCGTGGATGGTTGGAGACTGGACATCCGTCCAACAGGTCGTTGAATCGAACGTGCCCAGCAGTCCAGAAGTCACACTAGCTCGTGTGTTGCTGGCGATGAAGAACAAGGACAAGGACCTGCCCAACACTCTTGTGGTAGCACGACGCGAACTCGGCAGTGCAATCACCGCCAGTGGCCGGCTTTATCACCGCGCGTACGATTCGGTGCTCTCGCTCCATCAACTGCACGAGGTCGAAGTGATACGGGAACTCAATCAGCGCCTTGAAGCTGCTCCAGCAAGCTCCAACCGCGCGGTCCTGGCAGCCAATCACGTCAGCAAGATGACGGCCTCACTAGAGGCTCGGTTTCAAACCACCTTGCCTTCCTTCAAGGTTCACGAGTCGCTGCTCAGTATGCGTCGTACAGCGTTTGTCATGAGGTCAGCCCGGTCAAGTCGATACGCGGTGCCATTGCTGACTTGCTAGCCCTTTGCAATCTCCGCTTCGCGCCGAAACAGGTCTAGCATGGATTAGCAGCGCCAAAATTGCGCGCAAAGCTGGACACGAACAAACAGCCTACAGCGCCGCGCTACAAGCTCGAGAACTCGAAACGCCGTTCGCCTTCGTGCAACAAGCCAAGCTTCTACACGCTCATGGGGGAGCTTTGAAGGCCTTGACGGATCTCAACAATGCCTTGAAGCCCTTGAAAGCTGCTTCTTCGAAGTCGTCGAATGTTGTCGACTTGACTCGTGAGGAGACTGTTCAACAAAGTGCTGCTCGAGATCGTAGCCTGGCCAAGGTACATGTCGTAACACTCTACGAGTACAAGCTGATCCATCAGGCTGTGCTTCTTGAAGCTCGCTGGGCAGAAGAGACCAAGCGTTTTGACGACAACGAAGTCATCCAGCGCTTCAAGCATGCCATTGAGCTTGCCGGATAGTAAGTCTATCACTTTTGGAGCTTTCGTGCACGTTTAATGAGATGTCTAGCGAGGAGAGCCCGTACTACCATCTTGGGCACTACTATGATCTGCAGAGCGAGAACGCATCAAATAACAAGTAAGTCCACGGTCCGAACGACTCAGCTGACGACGTAGATGGGCGTATAACGTCGTGACCTGTACTCACTACGCCAGCGCGTTAAAATATGGCACGAAATACATCTACCAAACGATGCCTCGGATGCTCACGCTCTGGCTGGACATGGGCGAAAGTAAGGAATTGGTTGCTGAGGTCAAGGCGAAAAAGCAGTCGTACGCTTCACTTCGAATGCCGAGTTCCTGAAGGGCCACGCCTGACTTTCGCAGAACCAAGGACTCCAAGGTCCCATCGCACGTCAACTCCTGCCTGAGAAAGATCAACAACATGATCGATCGGGTCAAGGGTGAGCTCGCCGAGTACCAAGTAAGCGCACCCCGTTCATCGTTCCTTGCGCCGCTGAACACGCTACAGTGGCTCACAGCCTTTCCGCAAATCGTTTCACGCATCCTCCACGTGAACTCGACAGTTAGCGACTTGCTCGTCAATATCATGGTCCGAGTCATCACCAAGTATCCACAGCAATCCTTGTGGTCCATGGTCGGTGTCTTGCAGAGCAAGAAGCCGGATCGACAGAAGAAATGTGCAGTCGTTCTGGCGATGGCTGCTCAGGTAGGTGCACTGAGTTTGGTCGCTTCACAGACTGACGCCTGTCAGAATCATTCTGCTACCAACGTCAAAGCCTTGATCGACGACGCCAAAGCCATGTCTTCGACACTGCTGAGGATCTGTCTTGACAACGGCACGGTCAGCGATAGCAAAGGCGGACGCAAAGATGTTCCGAAGGAGCTGCTCAGGCTGAACATGACCACCCACTTCTACTATGCGTCACGCTGTGTGCCCTCGCGCATGATCCTGCCTTTGCAGGATGCTCTAACGTGCACACTGCCCACGTCGGCAAGGACGGTGAGGACCCACAACCCCTTTCCAAACGCGCCAGTGGAGATTCAAGGTGCGTCTGCGTTGATCAAGTGAGCCGTGCTGACTAGTCAGGGTTCCATGACTCTGTCGAGATCATGCCGTCGCTGCAGCGGCCCAAGAAGATTACATTCATAGGCTCGGACGGCAAGCTCTATCCGTTCATGTGCAAACCTCACGACGATCTGCGCAAAGACGCTCGGCTCATGGACTTTAATTCGATGATCAACAAGCTGCTGAAGCGAGCGTCCGAGTCGAGAAAGCGTAATCTCCGTACGTGCTGTGCAACGGACAGATATCAAACTAATGATCAGATATCCGCACGTACGCCGTGATGCCGCTCAACGAAGAATGCGGTCTGCTCGAATGGGTCACAAACACTACTGCCCTGCGATCAATTCTTGAGCAGGCCTACGCTCGACACCAAAAGAAGCTATTCGTGAGGCGACTTGTGCAAGGGAAGCGGCAAAGGTAGCTGACAGTCACAGTCGGGCGACATCTACAAGGCGATCGAGGAAGCGCGTCCAGGCGGTCTTTCCGCGAGCGCCAAGATGTTTGACGAGGTTGTACTACCTCTGTGGGTCTGTCATCGTGGAAGCAGTGCGTTGCTGATTTGTACTCCAGCTATCGCCCACCTGTGTTCCACGAGTGGTTCCTGTTGACGTGGCCTGAGCCTTCTGCGTGGTTGGTCAGTCGGCTGGCATACTCTCGTACGCTGGCGGTCATGTCGATGATTGGATTCGTGCTCGGGTGAGTGACGTCGCGGAGCATGCTGCACAACGCTGACCGGCACAGTCTGGGAGATCGACATGGCGAAAACATCCTGTTCGACAGCCTGACTGGAGATACCGTACATGTCGACTTCAACTGTCTGTTTGAGAGGGTCGGTTGTTGATACAGACGATGTACAGGTGCTGACTGTTACAGGGCAAACTCTTTGACATCCCTGAGAGGGTGCCCTTCCGGCTGACGCAGAACTTGGTGGACGCGTTAGGGGTTACCGGTGTGGATGGTAGGTCTGCCGCCATATGATGCCATCATCACTGACAGATCTCCAAGGCGTGTATAGGAAGGCCGCAGAGATTGCACTCGACATTCTCCGGAGCAACAAGGACTCGCTGATGAGCGTTCTGGAGGCCTTCGTGCACGATCCACTGGTCGAATGGGAGCAGGTGCGCAATACCGTTCATCATGCCGGTATTCACTAACAATATGCCAGGCGCGACAACGCTCCCGCGATGGCAAGCGCGATATCCGTGTATGGGCAGACAACAGCCTGCAGCCGATTGAAGCCAAGCTTCGTGGCGTGGTCGACCCGAAGCGCGGTAGCATGTCGGTCACGAATCAGGTTGAACATCTCGTCAAGCAAGCGACAAACTCTGGCAACCTCGTATGTACTCTTTAGAGTCTGCTGTGCTCTACTGATCGCCTACAGGGTGCCATGTATCAAGGCTGGGCGGCGTGGTTATAAGGACGTTCAAACAAGTTGTATGCTAGACGATTGCTAGAAGGTGTATTTGTGCAGTCGAGATTTGCGATGTACCTGCAGTTGTACGTCGTCGCTATACAGGATGGTGAACCCTCGTCCATTGAAGAACCTCTGGGTAGCGGCTAGTGATGGCGATCTTGAGCGAGTCAAGGTCTGTGGAGATTCGCGAAGCCAGGCGATCGGTGCTGATCCGTGTTCAGGACCTGATCACTAACGAAGGTGTGGATGTGATCGGGGAGGCGTGACCGGTACTGACAACTTTACAAAGGCTACAATGCCAATTCCAAAGATGAAAACTCTTATACCCCAATGTACGTTCGACTGTGCCCGCCGCTCTCGTCGCTCACAGTGACCTCGAGGCATGCCGCCGCTTCCTACGCCCACCTCGAGCTTCTCGACTACCTTTTGAGTATCGGCGGCGACATCAACATTGTCGACGACGATGGCGAAACGCCGCTGTATACCGTCGAGACGGTCGAGACGGCCAAATACCTGATAGACAAGGGCGCCGACGTGAACTGGAAGAATGGCGAGGGCTTGACAGTTAGTCTTTTCTTTGGCTGCACCGGAGCTGACCACGGACAGGCGGCAGAAAGCTTACTGGAAGATTTCCCAGAGGTAGCCATGTACCTCGTAACGTTGGCCGTTCCGCAGATTGGCGATGTGGAGATCTCGGCAGAGGTTGCCGACCAAGTGCGTGCGGTGCTGGCCGCTGCCGACGCCGATGGGTCGAACCCAGACGAGAGGCTGCGAGCAATCGTCGCACAGGCAGTGCAGAGCGGTCTCTTGAATGGACAATCCGGTCAAGCCGAACCAGCAGACAGTCCAGCCAAACGTCAACGAAACGAGTGATCTCCGTGTATAATCGTGTTCAATGATACATGTATAGTACATTTACCGACGCAGAGGGCTCATGCCCGTTCCACCCCACTGTGGTGGCTGACCAGGCGCAGGCTGACCCCAAGCCGGCTCCATACCCATGCCATTCGGTGCACCATAGTCTGGCTGAGGCTCGCCCAGGCCACCGGCTTGATCCGGCAAAACCTCGCCCGTCTCGATATCGACATCGTTGATGATCTTGGCCAGCTTGTCGGCGAGCAGGTCGAAACCTTGCTCGATTGCTGAACGCACGGGGATGGCACCGACGGCTTCGGCGGTGAGGTAGAAGGCGGATGGGACGGCGAGGAAGTCAAACGGCTCGTTTGGGTTCGGAGGAGCCTCGAACACGCCGTTGGCCGAGACAGGCCACTCTGCCTTCTCTGCATGATGTCAGCGATTCGCATCTACACCATTGTGACACTCACCATCGACTTCGAACCAGTGGCTGGTATGGCGAAGTTTGTTGTGAGGGTCGTACTCAAAGGCGACTGTCGAGAGAGGCGACCACTTGGCGTGGTGTTTGGCAATACCCTAGCGAGGTAGTCAGTGACGGGTCCTACATGACCAGCCTACTCACCTTGTACGCCTTGCATGTCAATCGGATCTCTTGGCCCTTGGACAGCTTTGCGAGCAGGATGGGCGCCTTGCCTGCTTGATCCTTGCCAACGGGTTTACCAAGGTTTGGATCCCGGTTACTAGCGACTTGATGTTGGTCTGGGTCAGGTGGGCGTTCATTGGGCTAGGATTGTGAGCTCGAGGCCATGAGCAGTATAGAGACGTACACCAAAAGGGCTAGGAATAATCTCCAAGTGCTCCGTCGTGACACTCATCGACTCGCCAGGCTCGCCATTCTCCATCTTGACGTTGAGTGAGAGCTGGATCATGCAGTACCAGCAGCCTTCGTCGCAGTCGCAATCCTGACTTTGTAAGCCTGGGACTGTACGAGTTTGACGCCGCGTACCCTTGTATTCCGCAAGCCTCGCTCGACATTGGTACTTAGCAGAGGTACGAGACCGAGACGGTGGGCGAGGAATTCATCTGGGAGAGGCGACGTGTTCTGAGAGAAAATGACCTGATCGATGGCTATAGCAGATCAGCGCCGTCCATGACCTACATGACCTAGCTCACCGACAGTCGGGACGTCGGCCATGATGACTCGCCGGACCGAGTTGGCGTAACTACATACCCTCAGCTGGATTCGACAGCATATGCCCCACTCACGCAAGGTCGACGCCAGTCAGATGGAACGTCGCCGCATCGTTGTCGATGGACCGCACGAGGATTCGTGGTTCTTGCGCCATCCTGACCCAGTTCTTCTACACCCTCTGCTGCTTTGCTGAGACCGAGTGAGGTTGGGAGAAGAGTCGATGATGAGATTGAGTGGTGGTCGTTGTTTGCGTCAAAAGTCGATTCGCGTGTTTGATGGTTGCTCTAGTCGTCAACCACCGACAGTGTCATCCCAAACGCCATCAACACCTGCAACGCTGCAAATATCACAGGGAAGGGTATAGCTTGAGCGTCTGGCAAGCTGCTGCACCAAGCCCAGCAAGCGCAATCCATCCAAACCACCAGCACCCTCCACGTCACTCGACATCCTCGACTGGTGCGTCTTGCGCGATCACTTTGGGAACACAGGAGGCTCACGACACGGTACAGGACCTCTTCTCGCTCTTCTGCTGCTCACAAGGCCTCGCAATCGCGAACGATGCGTCCTCGTATCCTCCTCTTGCCGGTCTCGCTCCTCTTCCTCGCATCCTGCCTGGCTGCAGACTCGTTCTACAAGGTCCTTGGAGGTGTGTAGGCCGAGAGCACCACCTTGCATGCTCATCAAGCTTTAGTCGGCAAAGATGCATCTGAAGGCGACCTCAAGCGGGCATACAGGGTGCGTGGGTTATCGACTGCGCTGCGTATACTGAGGTCTCGCAGAAACTGTCCAAGAAGTATCACCCAGACGTGAACCCTGATGCGGCGGCTCAAGAGAAATTCATCGAGATTTCTCGAGGTGTGTTTTAACCCAATTATCAGCATCACTGACGGTATCAGCGTACGAGGTGCTTTCAGACTCCGAGGTCAGTGCAGAGGTCTTTGTGACGATGATTGCTGACGTTGTAGACGCGCACTGTATACGACCGTCATGGCTTGGAGGGTCTCAAGCAACACGAGACCAACAAGGCTGGCGGCGGTCATCATGACCCGTTTGACGTCTTCTCGCGCTTCTTCGGTGGTGGAGGTGGGTGCGCTTGTACTGCCCGAACCCGTCTGACCGTCTCCAGGCGGACAGCAGCAACAGCGTGGGCCGGGCATGCTTACTAACCTAGAAGTCAGCCTTGCAGACATGTACATGGGCCGCATGGTCGAGGTCAGTTGCGCTCGACATGCATTCACGGCCAGCTGACGTCCCAGTTCCAAATCCCCCGTCGTGTCATTTGCACCCATTGCCATGGGTCAGGAGCCCATACGCCTGCCGATATCCACACTTGCGACCACTGCGGTGGCCGAGGGATCATCACGCAACGACATCAAGTGTTCCCCGGCATGTTCACCAACGTGCAAGCGACGTGCGTGGCTCAAGAGTGTTGACAGCGGCTGATGTCATGATCCCAGATGCCCTCGCTGCCAGGGCTCGCGACAGATCATCAGCCGTCGCTGCGGAACATGTAACGCCGAAAAGACGATCCAAACGCAGCATAACCTCGCTGTACATATCCCAGCCGGCGCGCCCGAAGGCTTTGAAATCATCTTCGAGGGCGAGGCGGACGAGAACGTCGACTGGGAGGCCGGAGACGTCGTTGTCCGTGTGCGCAGTCGAAGGGAGCCAGAGGGCAGTGGCGGGTGGTGGCGGCGCGAGGCGGGGATCGCTAGTAAAGTCGTGATTGGCGTTGACGAGGTGCGCTGGCGAGACGCGAATGTGGCTAGCGGCTGACAAGCTAGGCCCTGCTTGGGTTTGAGCGCAACTTGACTCATCTGGATGGTCGGACGATCACGCTGAGACGACAAGGCACTACTCAGCCTGGTTACGTCGAGACGATACAGGGCGAGGGCGTGAGTAAGCCGACAAGCAAGCTCTTTCGCTGATGGAGATAGATGCCCGCATTCCACGACATTGCCCATGGCGACATGTATATCGAGTACAGTGTCGTTCTGCCCAGTGCCATCTCGGCCGACACGCGGCATAGTGAGTGCGCGGCCTTACGACGATCTGTAGCTGACCGAACAGAACTGCTCGACGTCTTTTCAGCGAGCAAAGTGAGGGACGAGCTGTGATGCATTTCCTATGCCCACAGCTTGATCAGACCATCCCATCCCGCCGTGACGAGTTTGGACTGGGCCGCGTCAGCCTATGCGCCGCCAGGTGGGAACAGACTCACCCTCTCGTTCGGCAGCCAAGCATGATCGATCAAGACCCTCTCGTGCGCCTTGAACTTTGTCTGCATGCGCCCGCTCTTCCAATCCCAGATACACATGTAGCCACCGCCGTCGCCCGATGAAATGTAGCGGCCGTCTGCCGAGAAGCCAATCTGGCAAGCGTAACCGGCCACACCGTGGCCTGCGAACCGTTTCTTGCGGTTCTGGCGGAACGAGCCGTCGGCGGAATAGATGAGGATCTGGTTATCAAGCGATTGGGCGGCAAAGTGTTTCACTGCGATGGTCAGCACTGCACTCAGGTTGCCAGACTTACAGCTAGGGTGGACGGCTACCGCCGGCATCGAGTGCATCTCGGGCTCGGCGATGTACTTTATGACGACAGGGATATCATAGTCCCAGCCTCGGATCGTCTTGTCGTCTGACGTTGTGAGGAAGCGCCGGTTCTCATCCACAAACGTGATCGTGTTGACGGGCCCGAGATGCTGGTCGTACGTCTGCGTGATCTCTTTGGCTCGCAGATCGTATTGGATGATCGTCTTGTCCGACATGCCGGCCATGAAGATGTGTTGCTTGTCCTGGTCGGGTTGGAACTTGACCACGTTTGGGATCTTGCCGTTGGACCACGCTTGGAGGCATTGGCCTGTGCATGTTAGCGCTGCCCGACGCGTGGACAGTTTGACGTACCCGTCTCGGTGTCCCATAGCTTGACCTGGCGATCATAGCTGGCACTGAGGAAGCGCGTGCCGTCATTGTTGAACGCAATGTCCTTGACGGCTTTCGAGTGCCCAAGAAAGGTACGCAAGCAGTTGCCCTCGTGGTAGACGTCCCAAAGCTACAGCGTGTAAGTCGCGCCGAGGCCGAGGTGGATGAGCCGACCTTGATCTTGGTGTCCATACTGGAACTGAGAAGCAAGTGTCCACTCTTGGGAAACAGCCGGATGGCCGAGATGCCCTTGTTGTGGCCCGTCTGTGGTCGTCAGCACGATCACTGCCGAGTTGACGGTCACATACCCAAGTGTGAATACACGTCGTCGGGACAATGGCCGAGGGTGGAGCAGCGCCCTCGGATGGGTTGAGCTTGACGTCGACATCGTTGGGGATGTGCATATACGTCCGCCCCGCGTAATCGGTAAGCGACTTGCCTGTTGCCCGTCAGTGAGTGCCCACGCAAGCGCCCAGACACCGACCATGAAAGATACTCTTCTCCTGCCCGGCCTTTTTCATATTCTCCTTTGCCAGCGCCGTTGCGTCTTCTCGCCTCTTTTTCTCTGCACGCCATTCCTCTGCCTCTTCTTCAACTTCACTCTCGACTTCCTTTTCACCCTCGTACGCTGCCCACGGGCCCTTGTAGCTGCCTTCGCCGTCGACAATGTCGAGCGCCTTGCCCGTCTCGCGCTTGCGCTTGAATTCCCGCCTGAGCGCCTTGGAGCCTTTGATGTTCTCTAGCGAATCGAAGCCGTTTGCCAGAGCAGCCGAGAGGTCACCGACATAGGCCTCGGTCGAATCCGGGTGCGCCGACGGGTTCTTGGCATAGCCATGAACGTCATATGTCCGTTGCTGCATCAAGAACGTATGATGGTCCATTGCCTGTTCCTCGACGTGGCCTGTTAAACATCAGCGCCGGCCGTCCAGAGCGTTACACGGACCCGTCAAAGTGTTCATGCCCCGATTTTTCCTCGAGTCGTATGGGTTCACAGGGCCCTCGACGGGCCTGATCATGTCTTCGTACGCAATGTTGACATTGATCACGCGGTCCGTCGTGCGCGGGATGATGGCCGTTGGGTTGTTTGGGTCCTGCCCTGTTTAGCTGTGCGACGTGTGGAATCAACGCACCTCTGCAAGGATGTCTGGCGCCGCTTGTACGTCCAACGCGCGCTGGGCGTCTACCGAGCTTGGTTGGGGAACACTAGTCGCCAGTGCACTGATCCCGAACGCATCTTTCCGAGCGGCGGCTTCGAGTTCTTGGTCGTCCTCGTCTTCGACCGGGAGCTGTGTGCCGGACGCCGACGCCGACGCTGATGGCAGTGGTTGCGGCTGAGCCTCGTCGTCTGATGAGCCATAGCCCGATACGAGTGCGCTCATCGTCGTCGTCGTCGTGGTGGAGAGTGTACGGTGAGCTGAGCAGGATGGTGAATCCGTGAATCCGTTCATGGCGCTGCCCCCCACTTTGGCCCGATTTCCTTCATACAACCATCCACACGCCGGATCCCCCTACTCATCCCCTGTACCCGTGACCGGCGTCGGCGTCGGCGTCGGCGTACCCACAGCCCTGCCATATCCCCTCCTCGGTGTCGCACTCGCCGCACCCGTCGCCCGCCGCGGCGTCATCCCAGCCGGCCGTCTCGTCGCCGCCACAATCGCCTCTTGGCTCGCGTGCGGCGCATCAGCCTTTGCGAGCGCGCGCAGCATGTGGATCGGATCAGCAGCTGGCCGGGTCCGCGCAAGCACTGTCGATACGTCTGGCTCGTCGGCGCCTGTAGAACCGCCGTGGCCCGCTCGATCTCGGTTACGCAAGTCTTGCGCTAGGGAACTAAAGATGCCGTCGAGGAACCGGGTCGCTTGCAGTGAGAATTGCAGAGCGGTATGGCTCGCTTGGCGTAGCGTGTCGACCTGCGACATCGGCGTCAGCGATCCAAGGTTGACAATGGTACCTACCTTGAACTCGACGTCTCCGAGCTCGCCCAGCTCCTCATCCGGCTGCTCGAGCACATCGTCCGCAGCCCGCATCGCAAGCTTGATCCACTCGTCGGCGTCATCCTTGATTTCGGGCTCACGATCTCGCTTGGCTTCGAGCCTCGCTTGGACTTCTGCTTGTTTCGCATTCGCGCGCCGACCTAGGCCCGCCCACTGCGCGTCTTCCGTCTTGCACCTGGGTTGCGTCAGCCCAGCGAGGTAGAGCAGGACCCACTTTTTCACATAAGCCTCTTCTTTCGCTTCTGATTCCCGGTTGGCAACGTTGCGCGGATGCGGCTTGAGCGGGAGTCCGGCCGTCGTCGTCGTCTGCCCTGTATCAGCCAGTGTACCGATGCCGCTCCCTCACTGACCCCCTGCGCAAACACATTCGTGTCGACAGCGCCGGCGCCGAGTAGACCCGCGAGATCATCCATGATACCCTCGCACAGCCGATCGCCTGCGAGCGTGTTCTCGCTCGCCTTTTCTTTACCCTTGACCGACGCTTGGGCGCGTTTAGCACACCACACGAGCAAGTGCTTTGCGCGGATCGGTTCCGGCAGGGTCGGCGAGATGTGCTTGTAGAATGTATGGCTTGGGACGGTCGAGTGCGGCATGCCTGCCAGACTGTCAGTCGCTGCCATAATGTCGAGCATGCAAACGGACTGATCTCGCCTCGGCCAAGGCTACTGCTCATCCTCTGGCCCCTCAAGCCGAGGCTACTCCTCCGTTGAGCCTCTTTGCGCATCTCTTGGTTCTTGCGGATCATGGGTGTGTCGGATGTTGGGAGCGGGACGACGCTATCGTCCAGTACGCGAGAGGACGAGGCCGTCGCGCGAGATGGCGCAGGTGGAGATGCGGGCCTCGGAGCGCTCGGTTTCGGTCGTTGCGAGACGGTAAAGTTGAGGAAATCAATCTTGGGCGGTGGGCGAGCCAACGGGGCCGGTTGCGGTCGCTACCGTGCTAGCGTCAGCAGCGCACGTCGGGCTGGCAGCACCTACATCCGCCCGAACACTCGTACCGGTCCTAGCATCCCACCGGACCCTCTCATCACCCAGTTCCGCTTCCAAGCTCGCACCGGGCTCCAAACCCTCTGTGGGCGCGCGGTCCGCGACCGCCCTCGGTCGCTTGATAGGATACAGCGGTGGCGAGTCTGAATCTCGATCTCGGTTCCGTAGCTGGCGCGTCGAGTCTCTTCTGCGCGCAATCTTGGCAGACGGCGGTGGTGGCGGGATATCTGCGCCAACAGTCGTGTGAGCTCCTGCGTAGAGTGAAAGGGCCGTTGGGAGACTGACCTTTCTTCAGCGGTGGTGGTACCGCCTTCTTGCCTGTCCCAGCCTATACCCATCAGCGTGACTCTGTCCCACGCACAGGCCGTGACCGACCTTGCGCTTCTTGTCACCGACGACTCCGAGTCCCGCCTGGGAGCCAAACACGGAATCGTCGACGTCGTTTGCGCGCTTGCGACTTTTCCCGTTGGCCGCTTTGCTCGTCTCGCCTGCGCTGGGACCGTGGAGATCTGTCGAGAGCCTGGCAGAGGCGCGCCGGGTTGCCATTGCTGTTGGCTCGTTGCTGCGCGCTCGCCGTGGTCGTTGTTTACGCTGGAATGCGGCGCGTGATGGGAGTAAATAGAAACAATGAGAAATGGTGAAAAGTACCAGTGGCGGCAGCTGGCTCGCTTGGAATGGCTTCGACGCTGGCGTCTAGTCGTGCTGCTGCTCTGTCGCACGGTGTATCGATCGAGAGGTGGTGCATAGCTCATGGTTCTAGTTTGATTCTGCGTCTTTGAAGCCAGTATCAGTGTGCCGGCTCTGGACTGCTGAAGAGCAACGAGTGCTATAGTATTGCATGAGTCTGCTCTACTCTGGTGCTCTGCCCTCGCCGGTGCTGTTTTGCTCTGCTCCAGTGCTCTGCTCTCGCCAATGCTCTCCCTCGCCAATGCTGCTCTCTCGCCAATGCTCGTCAACGCCGCCGCCGCCGCCGCTGCCGTCTGCCAATCCCCTTTCCCGCTCCGGTGCGCCACGTGTCAACCCCCGTCGTGCTTCCAATTTCGGCGCGCGCCACCAACGAGCAACCGGGCAGCAGCAAACGCGTCTTTTCTGCACAACCACACTCGTTAGACAGCATGAGCAACAACAAAGACAACGACATCGAGTCGTCCGTCCCGCTCACGGTGTGTACCCTGGCGGATGCGATCGTTCCGATGGGCGGGGACTGATGGGCGGATCGATAGGCGATGCCGCGCGCGTCCGACGTCGACCATGATTTGGGCAACGGCGAGCGGGTCGAGATCAAGTGCGTAGGCAGCAATCGTGGGCTGCAAACGGCTGATGAGACAAGGATCGGCGAGTCGGTATCGGCTCAAGGGACCCAAGCGAAGAAGATTACGATCCCGGCCATCATCAGTCGGTTGCCGTTCTTGCTTTGCTCGTCGTGATTACTGACGCTGCGTGCGCAGTCATCCCAATCTGGATGGCGTGCTCCATCTCGGTCATTCTTTACAACAGTCTGTCCCGCCGGGGCCTGGCTGACAGACTGACCCTCGACAGAATACGTCTTTTCCAGCTTGCACTTTCCCTTTCCCGTCTTCCTCACCACGTTCCACTTGGCCTTTGCTGTTTGTCCACGGATCCCGCCGGTAGGACCCTGCTGACACTTGCAGTCGGTCGGCACTAGACTCTTGCAGCGCTTCACCACCCTCGTCGACGGCGCAAACGAGATTGAAATGACCGTCCGTGCCGTCGTCTACTCGTCACCACCGCTCACGCACACAGCGCGACCGCTGGGTCCGGTCCATCCTCCCGATCGGCGCCCTGTTTTCAGGCTCGCTCATCCTGTCCAACTATGCCTACCTCTCGTCGGTCGCTGCCCATACCAGCTGCGAACGAGCTGACCGCGCACCAGCCTGAGCGTCAGCTTTATCCAGATGCTCAAGGCGTTCACCCCCGTCGCGATCCTGCTCATCTCGTTTGCTTTCAGGATCCAAGAGCCCAGCAGTCGGCTCATGGCCATTGTCGCCGTTCGTCTTGTCATCACCGTACCATTCAACCCGCTGACGCCACCAGATGATTTCCGTCGGGTGCGCGCTCGCCGCGTACGGTGAAGTTCATTTCGAGCTGTTTGGCTTCCTCTGCCAGTGCGCCGCCGTCGCGTTTGAAGCCTCGCGCCTCGTCATGATCCAGATCCTGCTCCACGGCCTCAAGATGGACCCCATCGTCTCGCTGCACTACTACGCCCCCGTTTGCGCCGTCATCAACGCGTGCATCATCCCGTTCACCGAGGGTTTGGAACCGTTCTACGCGCTGCACCGTGTCGGTGTCGCCGTCCTGCTCTCAAACGCGGGGATTGCGTTTGCTCTCAATGTCGGTCCGGTGGCGTGCGCTGGCGTAGTGCTCGCTGACGCTTTGCAGGTCGCCGCCGTCTTCCTGATCAGTGTCGGTTCAGGGCTGATTCTAACCCTCGCCGGTGTCCTCAAAGATATCGTGCGTTGCCTCTGCCCCTTGCTCGCTATCAACTCACCCGCCGCAGCTCCTCATCACCGGCTCGGTCCTCCTCTTTGGCTCCTCGATCACGGCCATCCAAGTCTTTGGCTACGGCATCGCCCTGGGCGGTCTCATGGTCTTTAAAACGAGCGGCGGCAAGTAGCGGCGGCGTGCGCGAGCAAGCGAACGGAATACACTAGGGTTTCATAGACGGTTTTGGGTCGTTTGTCGTTTGGTGATGGATCCGAGTGCTTGTTTGTGTGCACCGGTAGAGCGCGACAAGCTGCAGTCTGCATGTTGCTGCTTGTTGCCTGCCTGCGACGTACATCATGTCAAGACAAGGTCAGTGACTTGTCTCTCGTGCCATCCCAGAGTTGCCATCACGGCGCGCAGCTAACGCCGCACAGACAAGGCCACGACGGACCGCCATGCCCGGATCCTAAGAGATCTAGTCAAGCAGCCAGAGAATAAAAACTGTGCAGATTGTAAGCGGAACGGTAGGTCCCTCTCTGTCGCTTCGTCGGGAATCGAGCTCAGATGGTAGATGCACGCTGGGCTTCGTGGAACCTGTGAGTGCGCAGCTACAGGCAGAGCTCGGGCAGAGCTGAGTTCGACAGAGGCTGCTTTCTGTGTATCAGGTGTTCGGGCATCCATCGATCCATGGGCACGCATATCAGTAAAGGTCTGTGAGCGCACGAGCACGGTCGCAGGGCATGAGCTGACGCTATGCGCGTGCACAGTGAAGAGTATCGATCTTGATATCTGGACGGTCGAGCAGATGGACGTGCGTTGCACCCCACCCCACCCCTTGCGCTGCTAACGCTCGCGCGGCAGAACATTCAGAAATGGGGGAATCACTACGTCAACTTGTATTGGGAGAAACACCTCAAGGCGGGGCATGTCCCTCCCGACCAGTGCGTCGCGCCCGCACAGCTAGCTGAACGCGAGCTGACTGGCATGTAGCAAGATTGAATCGTTTATTCGGAGCAAGTATGAGACGAGGCGGTGGGCGGTGGATGGGCCCGTGCCGAAGGATCCGAGGACGTTGGAGGCTGGACCGGTATGTGGTCTTGGGAGGGGACGTAACGGCTAATGGACCGCTGTAGGCGCCTGAACGGACTCCAACGACGACGGCGCCCGGTCCTGCGCCTGCCACAGCGCAGACTGCTAGGTCTCACCCGCTCCTCGGCACGGCTCCTGCCAAACCCAAACCCACCGCACCAGCCAAACCAACCGCACCAGCACCCACAGTCGACCTCTTTGCATCCGACGATCCACCTCTCGCAGCACCATTGACCACGGCCGCCACGTCGACGGCCAAACCCGCCGCTCCCGCTCCAGGAGCCGGTCTGTTTGATCTCGATTTCCGCACACCGACCCCGACGAGCGCGCCGCCAAAGACGGCAAAGCAGGATATCATGTCGCTGTTTGCCGCTCCGGCCGCGACGGCGCCCTTGGCCGCTCCGAGCCCGTATGCGACCTGGGGGGGAGGTGGGACGTCGAGTGCGCCTCCGGTACAGCAGCAGCAACACCAGGCGCCGATTGCGGCCTTTGGCGGTTTGAATATGGATCCCGGAGCGGCCGTCTGGGGACAGGTCGGTCCCGTGTTTTGGAGGAAGCGTGTACAGTGCTTACCGTCTCAGCCGGTCAACTCTGCCGCTGCACCTTCAAAGCCAGCCGCCAACGCTCTGTACAACACCCAAGACGTCTGGGCTTCACCTGCCCCTGCCGCGTCTCCGCCCGTAGCACAGCCCCAAGCCAAGCAGGATCCATTCGCCAACATCTGGCAGTGAGCTCGCGTCCGGCAGCGTTGTAGTGTACATAATATAGACGATGCATGGCCTCTATTTCGACAACTGACTTGCTACTTTGCTTTTCGCGCGCAACGTCGCGCCGTACCGCATTAGACTGATTGGCGCGATGGACAGGATCAGTGCGAGTGAGGCGACGAGCGTCGACGCTTGCGGGTAGCCCATGTTCTTGTACTGCGGCGATCAGCTGAGCGCAGCGCAGCCAAGCGGCTGACCATGTACGTTCCGAACAGTGGAAACGTCGCGCCGGTCAGATTCCGGACAAGACTCTGCGCTGCCTGCGCTGAAGACGAATACGTCTCGTACGCATCGGCAATGTACGAGCTGTTCCGGCCTCAGCATCCAAACGTACGTTGGCTACGATCACTCACAAGACGCCCGTGTAGATGCTGAATATCCCCCAGTTGGCAAAGCAGAGCGCGGCGGCCGGCACGATCCAGTGGATATCAGGTTGGCCGACCCAAGCGTACCAGAACATTGCGAGTGGGAACATCAAGCCGCCGACGACGGCCCAGTGGAGTCGAGCTTCGGGCGGCGCTTTGCCGTGTGCTTTGGCGGACGCTTTCTGGTACAGGTGTTCTTGGTGGAGATTACTCAGGAAGCCGGCGATGCCGCCGATCAAGATGACGCTGGCGGGGATCAGCGGCTGGTCAGGTCGCGAGGTCTACGCACATGAGGAAGGAACCACTTTGGCCAATGTTGAACCCGTACTGCTGGAAGACGAGTAGCGTCGACACCCCAGAGAGGAAGATGATCCCCCAGGCGAACCCGACCCAGACGGAGAGCGCGATCACGATGGGTTCCGTCAAGAGGTATTCTGCGCTGGTTAGCGCAGAGCGGTTGGGTCGAGTGCGACGTACGCATCGGTCGAACGACCGAGACGGTGAGCAAGGTGTACAGGCTGCCGCGTTCTAGATCTCCGGCGCTTTGGTGCAGGATCCCAGTCTCCTCGGTCAGTTTTTCAGCCCGTCGTGAGAGTAGCACGTCCCCTCGCGTTTCTCGAAGGACAATGGCGTTGAGGATACAGCTGACGACGCCGGCAAGTGCTTGAGACTGGTCGGGATCAGTATGACGTGCTGAAGATGCGTCGCACTGACACCGTAGATCCAGTGGATACCAAAGCGCATGCCGACCCAACCGAGGCTGACGGGGCCGAGTGACTGGGCGGTCAGCACTGTACGATCAAGTGAGCGCCGACTGACTTGGCCCAGGAACACCATGATGCTGAACACACTCATCGGAACGCCTCGGTCATTTGCCTGCTCTGTCAGCTCGGCCGATCGCTACACACACGCTCTCACCGAGAACAGGTCGGCGATGGTACCACCGACCATCGAGTTGCCGACACTTGCGGCCATTCCTTGCTGCGTCGTTCAGCACATACCCAGACGCAAACGGTAAACGCACAAACCACCGTGCAGCCAGCAGACCCGAGAAATCACTCGTGAGAGCTTGTGGGATGAACAACAGTACGCTCCTGCGAGACATGAGCACCGAGAGCGCTCGGCCGGGGGAACTGACAGAATCGAGGTAACCTGGTAGATTGGATTCCGTCCGTACTGCTCGGTCAGCGCGAGGTTGGATACGCCCGTGTAGACTCACAACTTCCGAGAGTGGAGCAAGGACCAAAGGGGTAAACGAGATGGCAAGCACAAAGATCGTAGTGGTGAGCACAAACTCCTCTCGGGACACGCCAAAGTGTTCTGCTCCGAAAGGTGAGATGACGCCGAGGGAGCTTGACAGCGTGAGTGAGGGGTCATGATCTCTCGACGTACGCACGTTGCATTCATGGCTTCAGGCAGTCAGCATCGCGAGGCTGAATGCCACGCAGGTGCTTACCTGTCAGGGTAGTGATGAAAACAGATACAATGGATATGGTATATTTCCGTAGAGGGCGCCTACAGACTTCAGCGCAAGTTGTGCGACAAGACGGCAAGACGACACACCAATTGAACGGGTTCTGCAAGCGTGAACACGTATCAAGCGCGGTGGCGAGTCGCTCACCTCGGGATCTCCCTCGTCCCAGCCGATTAGCACATACTGCTTGCCATCTTCACTCGTCACAAGCTCTTTTTGTAACCGACGGTCCTCCTCCATCTGAGCATCGGCCAGCTTGCGCCGCAGAGCCTCAGCAACGGCCTGATCGCACTCTTTGGGTGGCGTTTCGAACGGCGTGTTGACCGCCGTGTCCGAAGCCATGGACGAGCTACGTCTGGCCGATGCAGGCCGTGAAGATGATGGAGGCATGGATGTCGCAACGGCAAGCTCACACGCGCCTTGAGCCAGTTCAACGACTCAGTCAGGGCCACCGATGCGGAAAATCATCCGTATGCGCCGGGCTTGCCGCTTACGAGAGAAACGTCGGCAGCGTCGCGGCAGGCAAGCGATCTCAGAGCTTGCGCCCGATCGACCTGGCTCCCTCGTTATCGCGGTTAGCTGGCGTGCCGCATTGAGCAGCCAGGCATCTCATGGACTATTGATACATGGACATCATCTATTCACTGTGTGTTATATCGGCCTTGGCCAGAACCTGGCTCATCCCACCGTTCGTCATCTCAGCCAATCGCCCCATGACGCATGGCTCAAGCAGAGTTTTCGCCCTTGGCAGCTTCAGCTTCGAGCATCTTTTTGATCTTGAGGTCCTGAGATGAGATGTCAGCGCGATCCGGCGAATGCGCAATAGACTTACAATGCACGGCGCAAAATCGCTGCTGCCACGAAGCCGGGCGCCGTACTTGTAGAAGAACAGTGGGATCGGCGCAAGCAGGAGCGCAATGCAGCCAAAGATGGTGCACACCCATTGGACGCCAATGTTCTTCACGGCGATCCGGATGAAGAGCGGGAATGCGGCCCCGACGGCGGATCGCAGAATGGTGTTGGCGGCGAGACCCGAGGCGGCAAACATGAGGTAGACTTCGACGACATAACTCAAGAAGGAGATGAAGATGAGGGAGAACGAGATGCCGAGGATGATGGTCGAGATGGCGGGCACACTGCCGCAGGTCAGCAAGATACCTACCGGCGTAGATTACTCACTACCACGGAATAGACGGGTAAGCACCTGTCCAACCGAGGAAGAAGATGCCGATCACAAGGAATGGTCCAGCGACCATGGAGCCGAGCAGGCGCTCCTCCGGTGGCGGGAAGCCCTTCCACTGGGGTACCAGGGTGCGATAGTGCTTTTGCACAAGAATGTTAATGACGGCGCCGATAGCTGTGGTGCATTAGTATATCTGCAGGAGCGCTCAAGCCACTCACTCGTTCCGATGCCGACACCCAAGAAGATCAAGCCCGACTTGCCAAGGTTGAATCCTCGGAGTTGGCCCCAGACTGTCGGGAAAACGGAGAATGTACTGTAGAGAAGACCATAGACCACCGACATGTAGAGTGTGACGAGCATGAGGATTGGTTCCTTGGCGAGCATGATGAAGGGACGGAACAGGTGGGTAGTCACAAGCGTTTTGGGCGAAAAGTCTTGACGCTCTTGAGCAGCGAAGTAGACAGTCTTGTCACCCTCGGCTTGCTCCTTGCGCATCTTGCGAGCTTTCTTCGTCAACAGGATGTTGGCAAATGTTTCAGGCAAGAAGAAGACGGAAAGGACGAGAGTAAAGGCCTGTGCGTGGTTAGCGAAGGCGTGGCGCTATTTACAAAACTCACAGCGTAGATCATGGTGAGCCAGTACACCCAGCGCCAGCCAAGATAACTGAGTGTCACATAACCGCCAATGAGAGGACTCAAGCACGGCCCGAGGAATACACTCGCCCTATTCCACGTCAGCAAGAATGGAGGTCTGGAGTCACTTACGAAAAGACACTCATGGCTGGACCGCGGCCCACCGGTCCCCACAAGTCGGCAATGACACCGCCGGCGGTAGTAAGCGGCGCAGCGCCAAACAAGCCTTGCAGGAAGCGACCGATGAGGATGGTCTCGGCATTCTTGCCCAGCGCGCCCATGAGCTGCACAAGGACAAAGCCGGTGAGGGCGGTGAGGAAAATGGGCTTGCGGCCGATGATTTCGCAAGCTGGCGCCCAGATGAGAGCTGCCAGACTGTCAACGAGCTAACACATACGAATGCGACGACTCACGACCAAAGATGAATCCAACCAAAAATAGCGAGGTGAGGAGCTCGGTGACCTCTGAGCTCATGCCAAACTCTGCCGTCATTGCCTGGGTGGTCGTGCTGGCGATGGACGACGCGAATGTAACCTTGATGGTGATGATCGCACAAAGACCAGTGATCCAGCAGCGCTTGGCGACGGGCCAGTTGTGAGGGTCTTCTGGGTCGTCTGGCCCGTTCCACTTGACTTCGACTTCATTGCTCTTGCTCTCTGCTTGCTCGTCGACTGCCTTGGGCGGCGACACCGTCTCCTCGTCGCGCTCACGGATGGCTTCCTCGCGATCCGCAAGAGTGAGTGACGAGCGCGTCGATGCGCCGTGGTCAGCCATGTTGAAGGTCGATGCGAGTGATTTTGGAGATGGAAAGGGACGATGATGACGGCGCTCGTCTTTACATAGCCAAAGTCACGATGACAAACTTTGCCACACGCCACGCTTGCCGGGCTTCGGCACCGGCTCTCAACTGCCGCTCTTGGTAAGCGACCTCATGATCCGCTGCGGCATCTTGGTCAGCTAACGCCGGGATGCCGGCTTGTAGCTTTTCCCACGTGTACCGCCCGACCTGATCGGGCTGAGGTCGGATCCGGAGCTGTTTCATGCTGGCTCCCCGATGTAGACGGAGGTTTCGATTACGCCAACCTTTCCATGGTTTGACCACCGAGGTCAGACACAGACGTTGGGGACGGGCTTGGGCCTCGGGCAAGGTAGCAAGCGCTTGCATGTTGACGGCTCACCAACGGAAGCGCAGGTTGCGCGTCAGCTGGCTGACGGTGACGAGTATGCGATGCAACCAAAGCACACCAATTGATGACGCGCAGTCCCAAAGGTAGCCCCGTACTTTAGTAAAGCTCGCAGCTGAGCAGCTTGCCTAACCGTATTGCTTTCGCATTCTCGTTTCCCCGCAGAGATTCGAGCCCCTTGCAAGAGCTTGGCAAACCGCATGGTCTAGCACTGCTCTAGCACTTGTTCGCGGGGAGAATAGTGTCGCGCTTTGACTTTGTGGACAGCGCACGAGCGCAGCCCTAGCAACCACTTGATGTCCGAGCTCCGCAACCGCGCAGGCAAAGGGAAGGGCAAGAATGCCAAGCCTGTCACTGCCAATGCTGCTACCAAGGTGTGCTCGCGGATTGCCAGTATCCAAGGTCGTACTCACCATCGTTAGCAACCAAAGGAGACTGGGTTGAGCGCTCAGACGTTGATCAAGTATGCAGTCGTGGGTCTCTCGGGGGCGGTCATGTTGTACTATGGCAACAAGCTCGGAAGTAAGGTCAGTGCAAATCTCAAGAGACGCTTGCGGTGCTGACTGGGCAGGTTTCGCAATCGCTGTTCCCTCAGCCCGTGGCGGTGCCGATTCCAAAGCCGCGCTACTCGGAGCCTGTGGAGCCATACAAGCCAGCGGTAGAGGGTGCGAGGCTTTCAGCGGACGTCGAGAAGCGCGAGGCAATCAAAGAGGCATTCGAGGTGCGCAAAGGTCCTTTGGTAACCTAGCAACGTCACTAATGAACACTAGTGGTCGTGGTCTGCTTATGGTCAATATGCCGTCAAACTCATCCATGATAGCTGACATGCATGCAGAAAAGCACGCTTGGGGTGCCGACGAGGTACGTTGTCTGTCTTGTGTACGCTGAAGCAGCTGACATCTGTCAGTTTCACCCCCTATCGCAAGGCGGGTCCAATCTCACAAAAGCCGGTGGTGTCGGGTACACTATCGTCGACTCGCTCGACTCCCTGCTGGTCTTGGGACTCGAGGACGAGTACCTTCGGGCTCGCGACTGGGTCCGTGACGAGCTGTCCTTTGATCGGGATGCCGAGTTCAACACTTTCGAGGTGAATGGTGACGGCTATACAGGCGTAGCGTGCACTGAACGATATGACAGACTACGATCAGACTACTCGGCGGTCTGCTCGCAGCGCACAACCTCGCTTCGACGCACAGCAACCCCGAGATCCAGGCCGACACCGAGCTCTACCTCTCCCTAGCCACGGATCTCGGCGATCGCTTGATGGGCGCCTTTGCATCGCCCACGGGGATCCCATGGTCCATGATCAACTTGGCGACCAAAACGGGCATTCCCGATCGTGACAACAACCGTGTTGCGTCGCTCGCCGAGGCTGGCAGCTTGCAGCTCGAGTTGAAGTACCTGAGTCATTTGACGGCCGATTATAGTTATTGGCAAGCGGCCGAGAAGGTCTGCCCGCCATGAGGCGACGTTCTTGTGATTGACATGGTCTAGGTCACGGAGATCATCAAGAAACAGTCGGCAAAGTACGGGATCGCGCCCATCTTCATCTCGTGAGCTGTTGCGAGGGCGGGACGAAGTACGGGACTGACATCGACAGACCCGACACTGGTGCTTTTGTCGCTTCGGAGATTCGACTCGGGTCGCGCGGTGACAGCTATTACGAGTATCTGCTGAAGCAGTGGCTGCAGACGGTGCGCCTTATGTGACAAGTAGCCGACCGCTGATGTAATGACGTAGAACCGCGAAGAGCCTGTCTACCGCGAGGTGAGTGCCGCGGGCGTGTCCAACCTCCATGCTGACGCTACAGATGTACGACATCGCCATGGGCGGTATCCGCAAACTGCTCGTGTCGCAGACCAAAGCTCACGGCTTGATCTATACGCACGAGCTCTCGCCTGTTCGTTCGCAGACTGGAGAGGCGTGAGTAACGACATTGTTGAAACGTATAGTGCTGAAGCAGGCTGGTGACAGCAATTGGCAAATCATCCCAAAGCAAGACCACCTCGTGTGCTTCCTCGGCGGTTCGTTCCTCCTTGGCATCACGGAAGGGCACGGCTTTGTCAACTGGGATCAGCTGGACGCGAGGGAGCGCGAAGACTTTGTGGTCGGTCGTGGGATCATTGAGACGTGTGTCAAGACGTATCAGACAAAGACGTGAGTGGCGGCCCGGGCAACGACGCGCGAGGATTGACGCGAGCAGCGGTCTCGGTCCTGAGATTGTCATGTTCTACCTGCCCGAGCAGCCAGAGGCCGAGACGGAAGATTGGTACATCAAGGGTTCCGGGTCAGTGTTGTAATGTGATCCAAGCGGCACCCAGCTGATGCACGCAGCGGCGTGTCGTCTTTGATTGATGGTCGCAATATCCTCCGGTGCGTCAGCGGCTCTGTGACCCGATCAACACTGACTTTCGCTAGCCCTGAGACTGTCGAGTCACTGTTCCTGGCGTACCGCACGACGGGCGATGAAAAGTATCGGCGCCAAGGGTGGGAGATCTTTGAGGCATTCAACAAGCACTGCCGTGTCGCGACCGGCGGCTACGCTAGCATCCGCGATGTCCAGGTCGTACCTGCTCAGCAGGAGGATCGGATGGAGACTTTTTGGCTTAGCGAGACGCTGAGTGAGTGGCCCCGTAGGGACGAGCGGAGACGACCTGACGTGTGCAGAGTATCTGTATCTGCTGTTTGACGACTCTGACCACATCCCGCTCGATCGTGAGTCCTCGCTGCTCAGCCTCTACATCGCGCGCTGACCGTCTACAGAGCACGTCTTCAACACGGAAGCGCACATCTTGCCCGTGTTCAAGCCCACGTACCGGTCCTCGTTTGCGTCGTCGTAGCCGCCACGGGGCCGTAGTATAGTGCGGGCGATGACGCTCGGCTGCCGTAACTCGATTAGGATTCGTAGTGTAATAGGAATCCTAATGAGAATCCTAATCGGACCGCGATCCGCTGTCACTGTGCGAATCGCCCCAGTGCTTTGCTTTCACCCTTGATCACCGACGGCAGATGAGCGCGGCCAAGAAGATCCAGAGCAAGCTGTTTGGCGCTCAGAGCCAGCCAGCACCGTCGTGTCAGTCAACAAGAGGCGTCAGAGACTAGGCTGACTTGTACCAAAGTGGAGGAACCGCCGACGGCGACGCTCGCGAGCTCGCCAACTCCCAATGCCGGCTTGACGGGCTTGGCAAAGGACAAGGAGGCCAACAGCGAGGCGCTCAAGATCAACATCCCGCCGCCAGCCAACAGCAAGGCCGAGCCGAGAGAGAAGGAGAAGTCGGTAGAGACAAAGTGCGATGGCGACCCAAGAGCTGACGTCGGGCAGCTTGCCGAAACGTCCTTCGCTCACTGAACAACCGCAAGCTCCTCCTGAAAACTGTGCATAGACTACGGTAGCATGATCCTGGCTAACATCTCAGTGCACGCACAAAACACTGGCTCGGACACGGACACGCCCGGGACACTGGGCCAAGAGTACAAGGTCCGTTGAGATCCCTGTCTCATGCCGGCACATGCTCACAGCACACAGCCGTTGCGTGAACGCCTCCAGGCCTCCCTTGGACCACGCTACGCGAGTGTGGAGGAGTACAGGTGTGTGCTGTCCACTAGCTCAACTCTACAGCTCACCCGCCGATCTGTCTAGGCTCGACCAGTCGGACAGGTACGAGGCGCACTGGAAGCGTTGGGGACCTTATCTCAGTGAACGCCAATGGGTGCGTCACCGCGTCAGCTGCGCGGATCTAGATTGACGTGGGCAGGGCACCGTGCGCGAGGATTACTCGGCTACTGGCGATGCGTGGAACTCGTTTACGTTTGACGATGCCCGTAGCCGAGCGTATCGCTGGGGTGAGGACGGTATCGCTGGTATCTCGTGCGTCAGCAGTCTTCCTGGTCACATGAACTGACGTGTCGCCAGGGACAACCACCAGCGACTCTGTTTCTCCTTGGCTCTGTGGAACGGCAAAGACGACTTTTTGAAGGAGCGCCTCTTTGGCTTGACCAGCTCGCAGGGTGTGTATTGTCGACTTTCTACAACCGGTGCTGACTAGGCAGGCAACCACGGTGAGGATGTGAAGGAGCTCTACTACTACCTCGACTCGACCCCGACCCACTCGTACATGAAGTACCTGTACAAGTACCCGCAGTCGCCCTTCCCGTACGAACAGCTCCGTCAGGAGAGCGCCAACCGCAGCCGCGAGGTCAACGAGTTTGAGCTCATGGACACGGACGTGTTTGACGAGGACCGCTACTGGGATGTCTTTGTCGAGGTAGGTCTCGTGCCCTGCTGGGTACTGCATGCTGACGACTCGCAGTACGCCAAGGACGAGGAGCACGCCGACGGCCTGTCGATCCGCATCACTGCTTACAACCGCGGTCCCGACCCAGCCGATCTCCACATCCTCCCTCAGCTCTTCTTCCGCAACACTTGGTCGTGGGGCAAGGAACTGCCGCCCAACATGCCCGAGATGCACCAGTCGGTCGATGGCACCATCGAGGTCAACCACGAGACGCTCGGCAAGACCCACCTCTACTGCACGCCATCACCGGCTCCCGCCGCACCGGCCAAGGGTGGGGTTGTAATGGTCGACGGCCCGAGTGTCGTCCCCGATCTGCTGTTCACCGAGAACGAGACCAACTTTGAGGTATGTCTTACTTGAACCATAGCATTGCTTAAGCTGACTTGTCGAAGCGCATGTACGGCGGCAAGAACCGCACACCGTACGTCAAGGATGCTTTCCACGACCACGTTGTGCCCAGCCACCGTCCTGCCGAGCCAGAGCCAGAGCACACGTCCGGCGGCCTGGAGCGCAAGACTAGCACGCGGTCGCCAAAGCTGCCTCCGAACTACACCTTGCCCGAGGATGAGGGCGAGGACGTAGCCGCAGCCAATGGCGAATCGAACGGAGACAATGAGCAAGAATCTACCGGCGGCGTCAACGGCGCTTCACCACCTCCGCGACCCATCGGCTCATCAGGTGGTCGCCAGTTCGTCAACCCAGCTAAGACGGGGACCAAGGCCGCCGCACACTACGTCTTCCCCGCCGTACCGGCCAAGGGCGGCTGTGTCGTCGTCCGACTCAAGCTCACGCCTAACACTCCCGAGGCGGACCCGAGCGTACTTGATGAGGAGCTATTCGATGACACGGTCGAGGAACGCCGTCGTGACGCTGATGAGTTCTACAACAATGTTGCGCGGGGACCTGTCAGTGAGGATTTGCGCAACATCATGCGCCAGGCGCTGGGTGGCATGCTCTGGTCGGTCATTGCGAGCTGCAATCGATTGTCGGCTGACAGAGAACAGGAACAAGCAATACTACCAGTTCATTCAGAAGGAGTGGATGGAGGGTGACCCCGGTCAGCCACCGCCTCCGCCAGAGCGCAAGTGGATTCGCAACAGGGTGTGTTCGGCTGTGACATGGCGCTGGACAAGCTGACATCGATGGCAGGAGTGGAAGCACATGTACATCAACGACATTCTCTCCATGCCGGACAAGTGGGAGTACCCCTGGTTCGCAACGTAAGTTTCCACACGCCGTCTCGCGCAATGCTGACCATCATCAGATGGGACACGGCGTTCCATTGTATCCCACTCGCCATGGTCGACCCCTCGTTTGCGAAAAAGCAGCTCGACCTCATGACCCGCGAATGGTACATGAAGCCCGACGGCGCGCTCCCAGCGTACGAGTGGAACTTTTCAGACGTCAACCCGCCCGTGCACGCTTGGTCGACGTTCCGAGTGTTCAAGATTGAGCGCAAGCTATTCGGTCGCGAGGACCTCGACTTCCTCGAGCGTGTGTTCCAGAAGCTGTTGCTCAACTTTACATGGTGCGTCGGCCTGGAGACGTGATATTGGTGCTGATTTATAAGGTGGGTTAACCGGAAGGATGCGGGCGGCAACAACGTTTTCGAAGGCGGTTTCCTCGGCCTCGATAACATTGGGCCGTTCAACCGATCGGAGCCGTTGCCGACCGGTGGGACTCTGCGCCAAGCGGACGGCACGTCGTGGATGGCCTTTTTCTGCTTGAACATGTGAGTAACGTGGCGTTATCACCACCAAGCTGACGACCTAGGCTCAACATTGCCCTCGAGTTGGCCAAGCACAATCCCACGTACGAGGACATTGCCTCCAAGGTGTGTACAGCTTTGAGCAAGCAGCAGTCGCTAAGGATGCGCCCAGTTCTTTGAGCACTTCTTGTTCATCGCCGACGCCATGACCTACCCCGGCCAAGGCGATGAGCAGCTCACGCTCTGGAACGAAGAAGACGGCTTCTACTACGATGCGATCCAGTGGGGTCTCGGGCACTCGCAACAGCTCCCAGTGCGCTCAATGGTCGGCCTCATGCCACTCTACGCCACGCTCGTCCTCGAACCACAAGTCATCAAGCGCTTCCCTGGCTTCAAGAAGCGCATGGATTGGTTCATTGAGAACCGACCCGACATTTCGACGCGTAACATTGCCAACATTCGCTCGAGCGGTAAAGGTGACCGCAAGCTGCTCGCGTTGGCGTCCAAGGAACGCCTTGTGCGGATCTTGGAGAAGATGCTGGATGAGAAGGAGTTCTTGTCCGAGTATGGTGTGCGATCGTGAGTGCTAGCGAGCGTGAGAGATGTTGGGCATTGACATTGGTAGGTTGTCACTGTACCACCACGAAAACCCATTCTCGATGAATGTCAACGGCGAAGACTTTGCATGTGGTTATTGGCCCGGTGACTCGCGGTCTGGCATGGTGAGTCGACTGTGGTGATTGAATGTCCCTGATCAGCTATAGTTCGGCGGCAACTCCAACTGGCGTGGCCCGATCTGGATTGCAGTCAACTTCCTTTTGATTGAGAGGTGCGCACGATCGCTGCTGGCCGTTCACTACTCACACATACAGTCTGCAACGCTTCCACCAATACTATGGCGAGACTCTGACTGTGGAGTGTCCTACTGGCAGTGGCGATGTGAGTGTTGGCCGACCCAGACGGCCTGGCAAAGCTGACGTCGCCTCAGTACATGTCGCTAGCCGGTGCAGCCGACGAGATCCAGCACCGCTTGATCCACATCTTCAGCCGCGACATGGAAGGCCGCCGCGCAACCAACGGCGGCAACCCCAAGTTGAACCGCGACCCGCACTTCCGAGACTACATCTTGTTCCACGAGGTCAGTTGGCTTCACTATGCGAGCGGGATCCTGACTGGTTCAGTTCTTCCATGGCAACGATGGCCGAGGTCTTGGTGCTTCCCACCAGTGTGGTTGGACTGGCTTGGTCGCCTGGAGCATCATGCAGAGGTACGCTGTCTGCATTGTTCAGACACAGTCGCTGATTCACGTATAGTGGCGAGTCGTGCCGGTTACCCAAGACACCACGCAGTGAGTTAGATACCTTTGAGCACAGGCCTGTTGCTGACTGCTCGCAGCGCCCCGCAGTGTGGCCAAGCACTACTTCGACGAGCACATCAACACTCCAAGCGAGTACGGCGACGAGTCGGCGTTCTCTGCCTATTCGACCTACTCGGACAGGTATGTTTGTCTGCTGAGAAGGGCCTCGGTATGGTATTGACTCGGCTACAGAGACCACCCGGAACCGGACGAGCTGTAAGAGACTGGGAGTGGCAAAGTATAGAATCTCCAATGCATTGTTTTCGTGTCTTGTCACTACAATTGAGCGCGGTCAGAGCACGACAGGTGCAGGACTCGAGCACGACGCAGGCAACGCCAATGGTCCCGATCGCCGTGTGTGGAAGTGCGCATCTAGACACTCCCACAAAGAGGTCAGGTCATCACCCTCAACATGCGTGTGGATGTGCAGCAACAGCTTGTGATCAAAGAGCTCGCGCCAGACATATACCACATACTCTCCATAGGACGGCATGGTTGTTGGTTGTTGATCGCTGGGTGGCGACTACCGGGCCCTTGTAATCGAATGTCACGTGCCTCAACGGCAATGTCCCCACCACGCATCTCTGCCAGTGGTTTCCGTGCGTTCCAATCAAAGTCATCATGCAGCGATCTTCTTGCATCGGCGCCTTCACCTTCACTGACGTCGTTCGCTACGTCGACTTGGCCACCTCAACGTCGATGGCCGTCGCGGTCACAACTCCATCGCCACAAGAGTGTCATGCTGTACTTAAAGACAAGATCGGCAACATGGCAGCCCTATGGCCTGCATCCTCCCCCGACCACATTCCGTCCCTGTTTGTAAGTGCGCTCTTCCGTTGTACCTTGGTGCGTTCGGCTGAATGATTCAGGGCGGCCCGTCTGCGGAGCGAGAGGCGCTCTTCCAGCTACAGCCGCTCGTCAACGCTATCGTGTCGTACGCTCGACACCTGGCTGCGCGACCAGACAATGTCGACTTTACGATCGTTTGGGATGGTAATGTATGTACAACGTTGGATCCTCCAGCGTCGCCGATCGCCCCTTGGGCCTCGGAGGACTTAGAGTATCGGGCTGGCGCTTGCGTCACTGCGTGCAGTCGTATGTATACCAGACGAAACCTACCCGCACCAGCTGATATTACCAAGCTATTCCCCTCGGTCGCGAGGCTGAGCTGCTCTACGCAGGCCGCTGCTTCGCAGCTCTGTCGATCCGTACCGAGGTAGGGTCGTCAAGTGGTGAAGAACAGCAGCAGTCACAGCTCGTTGGCGGCAATCTGAACGCCCTCGCCGAGGCAGAGAACTTTGGTTGGCCGGGTACGTCGCCATTCGGCCAAGTCCATAGCATCAACGATGAGCCATCGGCCGTCATGTTGTCCTTTATGCTGCTGATGAACAACCCCCAGTACGTTGTGACTATGTCATAGGTAATCAGCTGACTCGACAGTTGTGACTATGCCATGTCATCACTTTCCTCGGCAACAAGCGTGGCGCTATACTTGGCACAACGGCGTCAGGGGCAAAAGCCACTTGTCCATCGGCTAGCCTACAGTAATGCACAGCCGATTCCATGCTTTTTGCCGGCGATATTGGACGCTGCCGAGTTTGTGAGTGACGGTAATCCTGCACAGTCTGTCAGCTGACGCCACTGTAGTTGGCTTCGACGGTGGCGCTCACCAAGACTGCATTGCCAAGCCGATTCTTGATGCCGCCCATCATCTCTGAGGTTCGTGATCACGACGCACGCCGGCGATGCGGGCTGACGAATTCCAGCCTGTCAATGAAGATCCCGCGGACAGTGCTGACGTCCTGTCTAACACGCGTGCGAACTCGAAGCGCGCGGGGGCCACACGACAACCGCAGGCTAAATCGACGAGGTCTCTGGATCCGCTCAACTCGACTGGCACGCGAATGAGATCAAGGCGGCGCCAAGTCGATGCAGGCGGAGCCGGAGCAGGGAAGGTGTCCAAAAGGCAGAAAAGGGCTCCATGAGAGCGGGCTCCGAGACGAAGGGTATTTCGCGATTCGAGGTCCGGCCGATAAACTGCGCCGATCCCACTCTTTGGCTCTCTATGTCCTGTGCTCATCCCAGTCTCTGTGCCTCTTCAGAGTGGTCAAAAACGTCTGTCAACGCCACAGTCTTTGCCCCCGCTTTGATAATCAAGACACCTCGCAGGCGACAAGACCTACCCGAAGCCCCAGATGCCGAGGCGGTAATTGATGGCAACGAAAATGACCGGTTTGCCCTGCCAAAGTCAATTTGTGGGATGTGATTAATGAACATACCACAAGAATACTGCCTCCAACGATGGCGGTCGCATTGTACGTGTTGATGTTCCCTACACTGTTAGCGTTGCTACTCGTTCACTACGTTATTGATCAACCGGCGGAAGCTGCTATGGGCGAACCGCGTGATTGCACACCGCCCACAGTGTCCAACCAGATCACAAAGTGTAGTACATCTGTAGTCTACACACTGTGAACCGAGATGGACCCCGCGTCAGATAGCACGACAAGAGCACGAGATCAAAGTGCTAGGGTCGCGAAGGCACACAAAAGAGCGCTCCGTTATCCGCACGAAGACAATCTCATCTTTTACCCTGAAAACGTAGATGCAGCACCGGGGTGAGGGCGCTCATTACACCCGTGCTTACACTATGACAGACGAAGAACCAGACACGCTGTTCATCGTCACGACAGGCTTGGACCTCGTTCAACCAGGCAGCAAAGTCGTGCTGACGCGTTGGATTGGCGATCCTGGGCGACGACGGGAGCAGCAGACGCAATTCGAGGTTGTGCGGGTCAGCACAGAGGACAGCGGTGTCGAACTGAAGCGTGAATACAGTGGCCCGTCGACCTTCTCCATGCTGCAGGAATCGATAGAGTCGGAGAAGTATGTCATTACGAAGCTTTAGTTGTTGCCGCGACTGGCAGCAGTCGATCAGCGTGATGATGCACCCCGGTGCTGCAATGCACTATATGCAGCGACTGTTATACAATCCATGCGTACTATAGACCAGTCTACAAGCCCGTTCGACGCGCGCTAGTGCTCCTCCTTGCCTACTTCTACCAGCCTCACATCCTCGGCGTTCCCACCCAACCCCTCGACCAACCTACGCACAAGGTCTGCACTGACGCACATCCCCTCGAACCGCCGACACCCAACACTCGGTAGACTGCCTTCACCTTGCGCCCTGGCTCTCAGCGCCGTCGCGCGGAGTAACAGCTCGGCCGCCATCTTGGCCGTGTTCAACCGCTTTTCACTGTCGATGGCCGCTGCGGGCTCGAGCTGGTGCTGGAGAGCGGGCCAGGCGCGTTCAAGCGATAACGCCGGGTCGTCCGATTCCGGCGTGGACATGCGCGGGCGCTTGGACCCGACGGCAAGGTCGTGGTGGCCGTTGAACGCACAGGGTAGGTTGGAGCACAGGTGGATGGCAAACACGAGTAGGCCTGGATCGCGCTCGACGTGGTTGTCTGAGAAATGGCAGCACATTTTCAATCGGTGCAGGAGATCCGGCTGCGTCGTGGCCTGCGCTTGGGTTGGAGGCCGAGGGTTCGGTGACGCGGGGTTGGGGTGTGCGAGTGCGGCGATCGAGGCCGAGACGGGGGTTGCGGGGGATGCGGGTCGACGAGGGATTGCGTTCTGCAGTGCGGAGAATGCGGGCGGGAGACCGTTGGTGGTGCCTGCAGCGGGTGGTTTCCAGTTTGCAAGGATGCCTGTCCAGTCGGACGGTCCCGGCGCGGTCGCGGGAGGCGCCGTTTGCGGCGTGGGCGGGAACTGGGGTGAATCGGCATTGGCACCAAAGCTCGCGAGACCGTCTGGGAAAGCCCAGTTGAGGTCGTTGCCGGCCGTGAGGAACTGTTGGAGCTGTGCAATGGCATCGCCCGACGGCTGGTTCGGGACCGGGGCAGCGGGTGGCGCGGGGGCCGGAGTGGGATGCTCCCAGTTGTACGGCGGAAAAGGCAAGCCAAAGTTGGTGTTTGAACCTGAAGCGGGCGCGGCCGAGGTCGAGGGCTGTGCAAAGTTGAAGTGATCGTTTGAAAAGAACGACGAGGCCGATGACGAAGCTTGACCGGTCAGCGAACCGAGCGCGGTACCCCTATTAGGCGAGATGGTCGACTTGTCCCTTGTGCGGTGATCACTGTCGTTGCCACTCTCACTCGGCGTCGCCGTCTCGTTCTTCTTGCCTCGGCCTCGAGTCGGCGGCGGCTCCATGACGATGCCAAGTGCCAGCAGCCTGAGCCTCTCCTTCTCTCTAGCCTCCTTGCGTGCCCTCACGCGCTCACTCATCGGAACGCCGCCCTCTTTCAACGCTTTACCACGGCCTGTCGGGCCCGTGCCCAAGTTGGTCGTGACGGCCTCTGGGATGCCCAATCTGGCACGTAAAAAGTTGTTCTCCGCCTCGAGGTCAATCACCCTCTCTTCGAGTGCGGCCAGGTGCTCGGCTCGACGCTGCCTGAACGCACGCTGGACCTCGCGCGCCCTCGAGGGCGGCAGGTTGTTGTTGGCCTTGCGACCGCGCGGTTCGGCTCGGGGCGGGACATGCTGCCTGGTAAGCTGTGGACGCCGACGGACGGCAACACTCACGTCGGTCTCTGGATCGGGCGTGGCCGCGGGTTCAGCGCTCATTTGGTTTTAGCGGGCGCTGGGCCGGTCGATGAGCGCAGTGGGATTGTCAATGCGAATGTGAAATCGAGAGTGGACGATGGGATCCGTTTAACAAATCACCAATCAGCACTCGGTGGCGGTCAGAGCACTCAGTGGCAGCCATCACACCATCCATCGACATTATAGACTAGCCACCTTGGCTCCTAGTGCGCAATCCCGTTTGATCGCATGCTCGACAGCAGGCGCGCGATCGCACCGACATCGCCCGTCAGCACGTCCTTTGGGCTGACGGCGACCGTGTCAAAGCCAGAGTCAATCAGCGTGTCCATCATCGCAAACATGCCTTGGACGCTCGGCGCGCCACTGCTGGCGGGCGCAAACGCGCTGTCGGGTGTCGTCGTCGGCGAGCGCGCAAGGTGCTCGGCCAAGCGAGTGATGAGCAAGCCGTTGGTGAACGACTCGGGGAGCGAGCTCGCACGGGGCGCAGACGGTGGCAGTGTCGCATTGACCCACGCGATCAGCTCGGCGTGTTCGTCGGGGTACACGGATGCGATCTATATCATCAGTCTCTGGTGCCGCGCCCGAGTTTACTCACACTCGGCCTACCCGATGGTCGTCTCATCTCACGACTTGGCCGAGGCGGGGCCGCAACAGCCGGGACGCTCAACCCGCCACTGATCCGACGCTTGTGGTTGCCCGTGGTCGATTCCAAACTCATGAGCACACTCGCGTCGCGGGGCTGCACAAGTCAGCAATGCCACACGAACCGAGTCTTACTCACCGTCAACTGATTAACATTGTCACGCCGGCTCGCACGCTGCGTCGCATCACGCTGCGTCGGCGACGGCGGCCTCGGGGCCGGACTCATCGCCTGAGCCTCGATCAACGGGATCGTCGGGATATTGCACGACGACACGACAGGCGCTACAGTATCGCTCAGCAACCCGACCCAGCCCTGATAGAACCAGCACCTACCCGAGTAGTCACGCGCAATCGTCGCTTTCATCAACGCCTTCATCCACTCGCGCACCGTCGTCTGCTCGGTCGAGCTGAACGCGTGCTCCTTGTCCCCGCCGACGACGCGGAACCCGTACGATCCCGGGTGGATGTTCTCGTCCACGATCACACGGTGACCCGTCAAGTCAATGTGACCCTTGATCCGGGATTCCTATCGACGTCAGCGTGCGCGGTGCAATCAGGTCTGCAACTGTCGGTGTGACACCACAAACACTCACATGCTCGCTGCGCATATAGTACAGGTGCGCACCGCGCAACACAAAGTACCGCATCTTCCAAGAATTATACCGCTCGCCCTTCTTCTTCATATAGCCGGCATGATCCGGTCTCCCAATCTTCTCAATCACGGTCGGTTGCGGCCCGTCACCACTGTGCGCCGTCGGTGCTTCGGGCGAGTTGACCGACAATCGATTCGACGAGGGCCCTTTGGAGAGCCGGGTGGTGGATCCAGTAAAAGGCAAACGGGAAAAGCTGCGGTTCTTTTCCAAGCTGACGCTGGTTGGCGATGGCTCGGGGTCGTGCCTATTCAGCGCGCGTGAGTGAAGATTCGCACTGGGTCGATCGACGACCGACAGTTCACGAGGCGGCGGTTTGCGCTGCCTGCCGAAAAAGCTCATGCGCTCACTGGCCGGCTTGTCGACGCTAGCCTTGTTCTTCTTGTGGCCGAGACCGGTACTGCCGCCCGACGAGCGCTTGGCCGTACTCGGCGTCACGGGGCTAGCGGGCATGCTCGACGCGCGCGAGTGGGTGGACTCAGCTTTTCGGACGTACGGTGTCGACGTGACGGATGTGGTGGCCGAGGACTGTGAGCGTCAGCGTGCTCTTGTAGGTATGGCTAGGACCGACCGGCTCGACCAACCCGGCATTGGTCTCCTCTTCTTCCCGAATCGGCTCCGCGACCGGCGATTCCGCCGGCGTGCTCGTCTTCCGTCCGTGCGCCCAAGCGCTATAAGGACCAGTCCCCGCGCCGACGCCGACGCCCAGAGCGTCATGACCGTTACCATTCGGTAACTCGTGAAAGCTCGTCGCAGCCGGTGACGCAACCGACGGCGGGCGGCGGAGTTCAGCAATCGCCTGAGCGATCCGTAGCCGTTTACCGAATTGCGGGATCTCGAGCTCTTTGAGTAGGTTTGCGTCGAGTTCGAGTAGGAGATCGCCCGAGATTTCGTGCTCTGCAGGAGCGTTAGCAGGCTGCGCTCGGTGAAGCTGGCGAGGGTTGCAAGGTGGGCTTGCGACAACATCTTTCTGATATGTCGAGCCGTGCTGCGCGAGCATTGTCAAAATAGCTATCACGAGCTCTTTGACGTCTGCTCAGCAGCACGCATGTCACCCATACAAGCTGCGCCTCGCCATAGCCAAGCCCAGAAACTCACCAGCAAACTTTCCACAAACGACATCATCGAATCCTCTGCCTTGAGCCCAAGCCACGACCTGTTCTACACTCCATGCAGCGGGCGGGCCCGTCGGTGCCGTGACGGATACGGGGCGGGACGTGGTCGGCGTCACGATTGGAGGCGTGGGGATGGGTGAGGTGGCGGGGATGGCGGAGAGGACTGGGAGGTCGATGGGTGGAGCTGTGACCGTTTGCGGTTGCGTGACGGCCGGTGCCGGTGCTGGGCTTGGTGAGATTGAGCGGGTGGGCTGCACCTGCTCCGGCTCGGGCTCTCGCACTGATAGCAATGTCGGCTTGAGCGCCTCGACCTCGGTCCCCAACTCCAACTCCATCTCTCGCGCGTGGCCATTCGCGCCCAAAGGCGGCGTCACACTGCCTTCGAATCTATCAATCTCATCTTCGGGGGCTGAAGGCGGCGGCGGGTAGCTCGAGATTGCGAGCCCGACGGCAGCTTCTGGTTCAGCTGGCGCGGGCGATGACGGGATCCGTATCAACGCTGGGCTTTCAAGTTGTTGGCCGAACGAGCCGCGCCTGGTGGGTTCGATATCTGGGCGCGGGGTATCGTTGAGGTTGATTTCCCTTGGTGGTGCGCTTGGTGGAACGGTACCTGGAGCGGGCGCAGAGTGTTGAGCTGGGTCGGCGGTGAAGAGGCCGCCTGTCAAATGTTTGGCAACGACACCCACTCCGCCTGCGGCTGCAGCGGCCAGAGCGGCAAAGCCTTCGCTCGGGACCAAGCTCTGTTCGCGCGCGTCCCGTCCGGCGGCACCGGGCACGTCGTCTTCATCGTCTGATTCATCCGAGTAGACCAAACCCGCAGGGTTCCCTGCGATCCCCTTGTGGGCGTGAAAGCCCGAGCTGGTGCGTCGATGCGACTGCTGTGTGCGCTCGCGCTGCTCGTTCTCCAGTCTAGCTTGTTCAGCCAGCTTGGCGCGCGTCGACGGTCCAATGCCCATAGTGTGGTAGGCTTCGTCTGCGTCTTCGTCTGATTCCTGTTCGTGGTCAGGGGTGTGCTCGCTCATACCAGCAGGCAGAGCGAGCGACTCGATAGCCGTCTGGATCTCGTGGATTGTTTTCCCCATGGCGCCCGTGGCCGTGCTGGCGGCCGCTTGGATGGCATCGAGTGCTGTTGGAGACGGAGGGCGCGAGGGTGATTTCGGCTGCGGCACGTCGGTAGAGTGCAACGGCATGGACGGTGAAGTCGGGGATGGAGGCGTTGCCAGAGCCGGGTTAGGAGACGTCACGGCGGTCGAGACGGTCGGGGCCGAGGCTACGGGCTCCGTCTCGGTGATGTACGACATGGGGAACAGTCCCTCCTTGCCGTCACCTGTCCGACCCTATACACCTCGAGTCAGACCAAAGCTGGACAGCGAGCGAGCACGCACCCTCCACCAGCCATCGCCATACGCCTCGTCGCGCTCGAGGATGTGGATCCGGGCGCCGACGGGGAAATACAGCTCGTCTTCGTTTTCGGCCACAAACTCGAACTTTGCCCAGCACGCGTCTGGCATGGTGGCGACGGCGGGCGCGGGGACACAGCAGACGGCAGGGTTACTGGTGAGGAGGGTGATTGAGAGCGCAAACGGTGTGATTACGTAATGTACTGGTATAACCGGATTTGGCAGTAGCACGTGGCGCACTCGACGCGGCGTCCAACGTAGCCTAGTGGGTAACGACGTCGCAGGAAAGCACCGTCTACTACAGACACTACAAAGGTAGGCAGCTAACGCACAAAGGGCACCCACACTGCACGTTCTTCCCGACACTGACCATCCTTGGCAGCACCACTCATCAGCAATGGCAGTCACCAAGGGCGTCATCCTCGTAGGCGGGCCATCAAAGGGTACTCGGCTCAGGCCGCTCAGCTTGGACTGTGAGTGGCTGTGGCGCCGCTCGGGGGGTCTGTGACGGCGACATTCGCGCGCCAGCTCGCTCAGCTATAATCGTACTAGTTGGCGTACCTCTCGATCGCCAACCTGGTCACTGCAGCACGCCGCGCGCACTCTATCGGCAGCTCCGACCTGTCTCCTGCCCACCATGATGCACAGTAACTAACAATCACAGGCGCAAAGCCACTCCTCCCCATCGCCGGCAAGGTCAGTCCGTCCCATCCCCATCCTCGTCCACCTCTGACCGTGCCAGCCCATGATCTGGCACCCGCTCAACGCACTCGCCCAAGTCCCCGGCCTGACCGAAGTCATCATCATCGGTTTCTACGATGACAGCGTCATGCAGCCGTTTGTCAAGGATGCAAAGCGCGAGTTTCCAAACGTCGCCATTTCGCAAGTCCTAGTCGCGCGCAGAGTGCGAGAGATGGGCATGGCGCTGATCATAGCCAGGTACCTTCGTGAATACCGTTCGCTCGGGACCGCAGGAGGCTTGTACCACTGTGAGTAGCACTCCACTCGGCTTGCAAGTCTGTGCAGAGCACACCCGGGTTCCTGCGTTCAGTACGAGCAGTGCCCAAGCTCGTGTGATGACAGGACCCTGGATGCCGTCCAAACTCCTAGCCCACCTTGGTCGCGCGAGTGCACCGCAGACGACGACGCATACGTGCATCTCCCACAATCTGCAAACACCGATTGACTCGTCCAGTCCGCGACGCCATCCTCCGCCCGCCCGTACCACAGCACATCTTCATCTGCAACATTGACATTGCGTCCTCGTTCCCGCTCACCGAGATTATTGCCCTGCACGAAAAGACAAAGGGCGTCGGCACGATCATGGGCGTCAACGTGAGTTTACGTTGCCGTGGATGACACTGACACGCTACAGGTCAACAAGGAGACGGCGACAAAGTACGGGTGCATCGTCTCGGACCCCGAGACGCACCATGTGCTCCACTATGTCGAGAAACCTGACAGCTGGATCTCCAACATGGTCAACGGTGGCGTCTACCGTGAGTCACCTTGCCTGTCCCGTGCCGAACACGCTTGCCAAGTGTCTAGCAAGCCAAGCAGCAGACTGCAGGCATGGCTGACAGCCACAGTGTTTGACAAGTCGTTGTTTGACGAGATCAAGATTGCCATGGACGAAAAGAGCGCACGAGCAGCGTCAGTGCGCACAGGTCGTCTCTGAGCATCAGCTAACGCGCGGCAGCGAAGACCCGCTGCTCGAAGCCGACGAGATCCTCCGGCTCGAACAAGACGTCATTGTCCCGCTCGCGGCCGCACGGAAAATGTTCGTGTACGAATCGCACGATTTCTGGCGTCAGATCAAGACGGCCGCTTCGGCCCTCACCGCGTCCTCGCTCTACCTCTCACACTTTGCAAAGACAAAGCCAGAGCTCCTGACGTCGCAACCGGGCATCATCCCGCCCGTCTACATTGACCCGTCGGCCGTGATCGCGCCCAGTGCAAAGGTTGGACCGAACGTCAGCCTCGGGCCCGGGGTCAAAGTCGGCGAGGGCGTGCGTGTAAAGGACGCGATCGTGATGGAAGGAAGTGTGCTCGAAAAGCACTCGTGTGTGCTCAACTCGATCGTCGGTGAGCTCTTGAAGCCTGTGGCTTGAAACGCATGCTGACGCAAAGGCCAGGGTTGAACTGCAAGGTCGGGCCATGGGCTCGAATCGACGGTCAGCCGGAATCAGAAGCAAAGGGCCAGATCACTACAACCGTGCTCGCGACCGAAGTCACCGTCTCGCTCGGGACGCTCGTCAGGAGCTGTATCGTGCTGCCCAACGTTTGTCGAGCCGCCTGGGTGCCGTTGGGATCGCTAACGGTCGCGCAGAAATCACTCAGCAAATCGTCTGCCAACCAGGTCTTGCTCTGAGAGCTCGAGGGTGTGGATTTGGGCCTTGTGCATAGCTGCGATAGGATACATAGAGTGGCACGACTTGGATTTGGCGCATCAGGCACCGCGCATCGTCATGCTGCGCCGGAGCTCCACATCGGCTTTGCATCGTCAGTAGCAACTTCCATAGCGACGACCAGGCGGTATGAAGCAGTCTCTAGAAGAGGCCAATGCGAATGTGTGCGTGCACGCTGCTGACACTCTGGATGGATTGCTTCCAGCACGCTGACATGGCTCAGCGCATATGTCTGCCTCTTCCTGGGGCTATTCCTGGTTCTCTTTGGGCTCACGTCGTTTCTGATTCGGGGGAGGTTGTTCCTGACCAGTGCGGTGATTGCAATGGTATTCGGTGAGCATGCGGTGTCGATATCGAGCCCTGCTGATGATGGCACAGGAATCATACTAGGTCCAAAAGCACTCGAGTGAGTGTGTGCACGTCCTTTCGATTCATGCTGAACCGATCACTTCCTAGCTGGCTCCACGTGATCGACGGCGGCTGGGAGACGAGTACCGAGAATGATCGTGCAAAGCAAACGCTCCTCTGGGTACGTCAGTCCCGTCTCACAAAGCACCATGGCTGACTCTTGCGCAGTTCACCAGGATCGTGATCGGCATCCAGGTCCTGTCGGCTGGCGTGACCCTCCCGAAACGATACATCCTCCGTGCAAGTGTCGCAAAGAGTCTAGCGATCCTGCTTGGACCAGTCATGCTGGGTGCGACGCTGATTTGCGGAGCGCTCGCGAAAGCGTGCGTGAGCCGGGAGCTCGCTGCAAGCGTCGAGCGCTGATGCTGTGTGAATCCAGGATCATTCCTGAACTCGAGTGGTTGGAGTGCTTTCTGATTGGCGCTTGTTTGGCGTAGGTGCAGCTGTGATATTAGAGGCTCGGTTGATGTTGTCAGCCCGACGGACCCGGTGCTAGCGTCGTCTGTGGTCAAGGGCACCTTTGCAGAGGTAGGTCCGGAGACAGCAACGTGTTGCAGAAACTGATCGCTGCAGCGCCATGTCCCGCCGTACATCCGCTCACTGATCCTCGTACGGCCTCGAACACACCCAGGGCCGAGCTCACACGACCCAGTGCGAATCTGGCATCAATGACGGTGCCGGGACGCCAATGTGGCTCTTCCCTCTGCTTTTGCTGCAGTACTCTGCTGGTGAATCTGTCAAGCAGCTCGTGCTCAAAGGATTGCTGTGGGAGACGGCATTTCCAGTCGTGTGGGGTAGCGCGATCGGTACAATCTTGCGCTTTGCTTGGACGTGGTGCAAGCAGCGTGGCTGGGTCGATAAAGAGAGCAGGCTGGTGTGGACTGTCGCCCTTGCACTGTTCACCATCGGGGCCGTAAGTCATTGGATGAATGCCAGGACTGACGTATCAGACCGAATTGATCGACTCGAACGAGCTTTTGGCGGTGCGTCCACACCTTGCCTCCGTTTCCGCCGCTAACAGCCCCAGTGCTTCTTCGCAGGAACAGCGATGAACTGGGACGGCGAGCTGCACGAAGACGATCTCCACTCTCACTTTTCCGAGGGCATCGATTCGCTGCTCGACGTCTCAGTCTTCACCACCCTCGGCACGGTGCTTCCATGGAACCTATGGCTGGATCCAAGACCACCCGTGACGATCGGTCGGCTGGTCGGGTATGGGGTTGCTGTACTGGCCCTGCGACGTTTACCGTTGGTCTTGGTGTTGAGCCGGTGGTTGCCAGAAGTTAGGACTGCCAAGGAAGCGCTGTTCACCGGTTGGTTTGGGCCGAGTGAGTCGACGTGGTCTTGATTCAACTATGAGCTCACAGACGTAGTGGGAGTTGGTGCAATCTACTATGCCCTCAAAGGCGGTAAGTGCCAAGTGACGGTATCTTCCTCACCGCTGATATATCAAGCCGAGGAGCTCGACAAAGGCAGCATTCTCAAGCGCGAGTTGTTCGGGATCGTAGCGTGGATTGTCTTCACCAGTACTATCGTGCATGGTGAGTCAGCAGCTCATCATCATAGTCGGTTGACCCCGTCAGGCATCACGATCCCGTTCTTCCTCCTCGGATCCTCTATCCACCCGTCATTTCACCCCAAATTCCTCATCAAGAGCAACGACTCGGCTGCTAGTGGCGACGAAGATAGTGAAGCAGAGCCGGACGAGCGATCCCCTCTCCGCCCAATATCGCGCTTCATCCAGCGGTACAGCGCCATCGGCAGCGCCGACAGAGACAAGGACAACCACGGAGACCCACTTACGCTCGAGGAGCTTGCGCAAATCATGGGCAACAACGAGGCAGACCAGGACGACATGCAAGAGCAAGGTCAAAGCGAGACGCTGACTTCAAAGCAAAAGCGCAAGCTGACGGGCCATGGCACCGGCCTGGAGCGCTGGGGTGGCAAGGGCAAGATGAGCATCTACAATGAGGGCTCGTGCATCACCATCTGCGACGAGGAAGGTAGGTTGTACCACGAGATTGACTTTTCTTCGCTGAACCTGGTCAGGAAACGTTTCTGTCCGCAAGATTACTGGCAAAGCACGGCAGCGTGCGTCACGACAAGCGGCTGCTGAGGAGCGTCAGAACGGACCAGGGGATGTCTAACAACTTTGCCACTGTACTACAAGCTCCGCGATGAAAGTAAAGTGCCACGTGGGATGACCCCTCTTCGACTTCTTCGTTCCTTCAGTCCACCTATTCATCTGTCAGCAAGCAAATCGTACAATGCCAGTCATCAACTTGGTCTCGCCAGAAGGCTCAGCGGTTCTAGATCCACCGGAAGAACCTGCCGCGGGACCGTCTCGATCAAATGCTCGTGCTCGGCCAGAGGCAAGAGATCGGCCGTCGCGGCGTAGACTCAGCGTTTCAATCAGCGACGATGACCTCGACTGGCTCATGGGTGACAATCAGAGGAACGCAGGAGCACGTCAGGAACATCCGCGGTCGACATTGCAAGAAAACCTGAGACGTACGTCGCCGTCATTCGAAACGCCCAACTCATATAGGCAGACTATGACGCCCGGCTCGGTCGGCACCTGAGCTTGATAGAGAGGCTGCTTAGTGGTCGCAACATTTCCCCACCGCCTTTGAATCCTGCATCTCTACAACGCTCGCCTCACCGTACCGGTTTTGGCGCCGTCATCCAAACCGGCTCGCGCCTGATCTCGCGCTCGACCCGAGACGATTGGTCGACTCGCCACTCGAACACGCGAATTCGCGAGCGCTATGCTGAAGGGCCGGGTACATGGGGTTCGATCGATTCAGACCCTTTTGGCACTAGCGCGGACCCCCTGCCTGGCGTCAAATACGTTTCAGAGCTACCGCGCGCAAAGGGGTTTACCCTCAACTTTGACCCGGCCGACGAGGCAAAGTCACAGTCAAAGACGATCGAGATTGACGACGAAGGCGAGGTCGTCCAGCCGAAGCACATCCTCGTGTGCGCAAACTGTCCTGCACCACTCCTCCTGTCCGCCGCCTACCGCTCGCCCGATGATACCGTCTGGGCGCTCCGATGCGGTCACATGGTCGATCAGACGTGTCTTCGCTCGCTCTCGACGCCCCGTCCCGGCGCTTCCATCATCAACGATACCCCCTCGCTACACGATCAAGAGGCCTTCTATGCCGGCCCGGGTGGCAAAGGTCGCAAACGCAAGCGGCAGCCGCCGCGCAAGCCTCGTCAGTACATTTACCACTGTCCAGTTGAGAGCTGTGGCAGACCGCATCGTTCTGTCGAGGGGGTTGACTACAAATGGGCTCAGGATGCCAAAGAGGGTGCACTCCAATTGTACGCGTAACGACATGACATTGTATTGTATTGCTACATGGTGCTGACAGGTATCCGGTGCGTGTTGCTTAGCGTGCATTGCCTTCCATCTTCTCCCGGTGCGCGTCGGCGCGCGGCTTGCCGTGAACACGCCCACCGCGACCGCCTCGTCCACCGCCGCGACCCCCACGCCCGCCGTGACCTCCGCGTCCTCGACCGCCGTGGCCACCGCGCGAGCCGCCTCCGCCTCCGCCGCCTCCGCCGCTGCCTCCAGCAGCCGCAGAGTAGTGTTTCCGCCACTGCTGCTGTTCAATGATCGGTGTTGCCGGGTAGTTGCCCAGTTTGTGCTTTTGGTCGGCAGGCAAGCCTCCACGTCGTCAGCCACCAAACGAGTAGTTCGAGCGGACTCACACCACGGCGTCTGAACGAAATCGTCCGGGACATGTTCAAGCTCGGGAAGCCATGTTCGTACAAACTTGGAAGTCGGGTCGTAATCAGCCGCCTGCTTGATTGGGTTGAATTGACGCGATGCGCGAGGATCATTGCCGACGCCAGCTACATCAAGTAAGCAGCATGAAGCTCAGGCTGCAGGGCTTGGCGCACCTTGGTATTGCCTAGGAGTTGGTCAGTGTGTGTCAGCTTCACTCTCGCACAACACACCAGTTGCCCCAGCTGCGCAGTGTCAGCTATAAACCCATGATCAAGGCAGAACTCACTTCGAACAGGTGTCGTAATCAATGAGGTGCATCTCAAAGAACTCTGCACCGACACGCCAATCGATATACCTACAATCGTTAGCCGAGCTATCGCATGCCCATCGACGGCACCCACAGATCCTTCGTCAGAAAGCTGGCCACGTTCTGCCGCGAGCGGTTGCTCATCCAGCCCGTCATCACCAACTCCTTCATCGCCGCATCGATGAACGGCACCCCGGTCCGCCCCTCGCACCACCGGCGCGCGAGGTCAGTTTCGTCACCCAAATTGAACGATTTCCAGCCGGATCCTGACTCGGCGCCCTTGGGCGACGGTTTCATCTTCTCTGCGAACCCAGCAAGATTATAGAGTGTGCTCGGGCATGGCGAGTTGCTTGTCGGTTGCGAATATTTGAGAGTCGTAAAGTAGAAAAAGTCACGCCAGAGCAGCTCGAATTGCTGCATGCGCCCGTGAGTCATGTTCTGCGGTCAAAGTGGGTACGCACGATCCAGTAGACATTCTTCTGGCCGGACTTGTCCCCGTGGATACTGACACTGTCAGCGATCGCGATGAAAGACTGTGACACTCACTGCTCATGGAGCTGCTTGACGCGCCAACCAATCTCACGAGCACTCAACGCGCCGACCGATAACCAGGCCGAGAATTTGGTGCTGAACGCTTCACCGAGCAGGCCGTTCCGTGTGTCCTTGTAGCTCTTTGCCTTGGCGCCGCCCTGCCACCCATTACTAGATGATTTGCCGAGGTAATCTTCCAACCGCGCTAGGCCCGACCCCTCGCCGCCCTTGAAGGCGAACGCCGAGCGTTTGTCAAGCTCCTCGTAGTGGCCTCCAATGGGCTTGTCATCGCGCAGAGGCTTCAGCAAGCTTTCAAGCAGTTCATCGTCACCCTTCCACGTTGGGAAGTCGACATCGACCTCTGGCGTTGGAAGGATCTCTTGAGGAACAGGTAGAGGTTCCCGGAGCAGCTTGTCACCGAGCCCCTCGACAGCCTTGCGGAACTCGGTGTAGACGTCGGGTGTGTCGGTGGGTTTGAACGGCAGGTCGTCTGGGTGAACGAATGTACGCCCACCATCGATGAGATGAACGGGAACATCGAGCTTTGACAAAGAGTCGCGAAGTCGGGTGGCAAACACGACTTCCTCGGTCGTGACCTGAAGATTAGTTAGTTGAAGTATCCATGAAAGCAGTGGCGCCACGCACCTCGCGCTGCATGTATACGCCCTGGACCGAGTCTCCCTTGTCGAGCAGACTCTTGACGAGACCATGCACGACAATCTCCGGACGTCCAAAGCCAATCAGCAGATCAGCATTGTGCCTCTTCAAGTTGTGTCTAAGATTGCTCAGTTGGCGCCCTGTCAACTAGGAACGTACTTGAGATCAAAGACCGACTCGACGAGAAACTTGATCTTGAGTGCTGCGCTCCGCCACAGCCCTGCAACTCTCGACCGAGCTCTGGGCTGCTGCTGCTTGCTCGCAGCGTACTTGAAACCCGGAACCGACGACAAGTCGAGTGTTTGCTCGTTGAACACATACACAGGGAGGTAATGTGTCGCCGGGCGCTTTGCAAGGTGCAGAATCGGGTTGTCCGACACTCGCAGATCCGTCGTGAAAAGGTGAAGAAAGACCTTGCGCGCCATCGTGTTGATCGTTCGCCAGCTCTCGCGGTGCCGATCGACTTGTCACAACCTGACCGCCACGTGAGTGAGTGATGTCACTTGGGGCAGGCGATGGGCGCTGCCGGACGGGCGGTCATCGAGCCCGGGTAGAACGCTTAGAGCGAATCGCGCGATTGGGTTTGTGAGCTCCGAGAGCTTCGCCATGTCGGTCAGAGTATGTTTCCGCAAGGTTTCAGTTTCTGGACCGATCGGCAAAAGCAGAGTTTGATCGGGTGGCAAGCGCGCGTGAGGTCATTGCCGCTGAGCGACGATTTAGTTACAGAATACAATCGCACCTGAGATGGGCTCGTGCCTAGCGTTCGTATGGCCTACAGCTGCAGGAGTGCAGCAGAGTGACCGCACGGCTGTGCAGAAATCGATGTTAAACCCCTTGTGTATCACCGACAAACGCCTAAAGTCTGCCTCCTAATCCTGTTGAGATCGCAGCTTGCTCGTCCTCCCAGGCAACCTCGATCATGAGCAGTACAGCAACCGACGCTCGCGCAACAAAGCTCGCGCGATACGCCACGTTCCTGCAAACCAAGCTCGAGCCAGACCTCCAAGCGGCCCGTGCGGCATTACAGGCTCTCGAAACTGATCTGTCCGAGTAGTGCGTCTCGAGACGTGTACAATAACCTGTCGGCTAAACGTCATGTTGGATAGCGAGCAGCTCGGCAGACAGTTAGAGGAGATGGCGATGAAAGCGATCAAAGGCGAAAAGAGGATGGAGACGATGCTCGAGCTTGGATGGGGGGTGTTTGCCGAAGCCGTCGTGTCAGTCGCTCTCACGAACTGTCCCTTGCTAGCGCTGACAGTGCGAACCTATAGTCCTGATTTCTCCGTGATCACACTTGATCTCGGCCTTGGCGTCCATGCCGAGCTGGAGATTGGTGATGCCGTGGCATATGTCAAGAAGAGGCGAGAGGTGTTGAACAAGTGCGTAAATGTAAACATAGTGATGGTGGCTGATATGGGGATGTAGAAAGGCCGAGGTCGTGCGGGGAAGAGAAGCGCTGGTGTTGGAGCAGATCAGCACGGTGCGTTACTAGCAAGCTGGCTGGACATTGTACTGTGACTGACATTGTGCAGGTCCACGGGGCCCTAGCAGAGATTTCTTGAGCCGAGCCCAGCGATCGCCCAGAACTAGAGCTGAGGCTATCCACACATGTACGGTCTATGTTGTATGCATGCCTGGTCTACGCCCAGTCAAGCTCATTAAACGTCGCCCTGTCTCTCGCCAACACCGCCCCTACCGCCGCCGGGCATTTCAACAACCCCCGCTCATACAGGCCCGACACCCAGAGTGCGCCGTCCGACGTAAACTCGGCACTGGTCGAGGTGCCGTACCCACTGCCCGGGTCTGTCAAGACCGTTTCCGCCTGGATCTTGGCCAGCGCTTGCGGCTTCAAGTCTTCAAGGTGCGGTGGGAAGACGAGGGCCGAGACGAAGGAAGGAGCCTCTTGGGTTCCAGGTGGGGACGTGACGAGGCGGACAAAGGCGAAATAATTTCGGTGCCCAGCTATGGTTGCGATCGAGCCAGAGGCCGTGGATGTCCAGGCGATGTTGTCAGGGTGGAACGGCATCTCGTAGCTTGCGAGCTGCGTCCATTGATCCGCCGGATCGTTCCCGAGCGCAAAGAGGTGAACCTTGCTACCTGTGGAGCTCGCGACCAGAGCGTGACGCCCAGTGGGACTTAGTGCGATCCCATTGGCGAACGCGATGCCAGACATGACGGTTGTTGAATGGTGGTACGTCGGCAGCACGGGATCAGGTGGCACGGCGAACGTATTGTATGTGACTGGTCCGGTGCGGAGAAGCAGGAACGTCTCGAGGGTGCGCAGAACCGATAGGATCATTGACAGGCGCTCAGGGATCAGATTGAATGGGAAGATTTGCTGTGAGATTGGGCGATGGGTGAGCGCGTGGTCGTGCGAGAGGTAGAATGAAGTCGGGGTCTGTGCGCGGTCGATACCCGTAAGCACGCAACAGGTGTTGATGAGATGCACTTACGAGCGCTATGATAGAGTTTGGCGCGGTGATCCCCTGCCAATCATCTCCTTTGAGCGTTGCGATCCAGCGCGCCGACTCGCCTTCGAGGTCAAACACCTCGACGGTCGACATGAGTTTGGCGTGATTGACGACAAACAAGCGATCAGAGACGACTGAGAGCCCGAGAGGGTGGAACGTAAAGTCTGACGGGGTGTTGATGAGCTTGAGCTGTGTGGCGGTGTTGTCTGGGCCGGAGATGAGATACAGGCCGCCGGTGCTCGAGCCGTCAAGCGTAGGACCCTGCATGATCAGCTGCTGTGCGAGGATAAGGTTGATCCGTGTCAGCGTACCATGACGGTGCTGTAAACTACTCAGTCGTCTTTCCGCTCACACAGACGCGACGTACTTCCAGTTCCAGCGCCCCGGGTCACAGCCCGCCAGCACACTCTCGCTCCCATCAGGCTTGCGCCACAGCGAAAAGTCTTCGCATGCATCTAGGAGCTGCTTGCCGAGTACCTGACACTGCTCGAATGGTAGTGGCGAAGGCGGAAGCGGTTGGATCAAAGCATGACGAATGAGATGGTAGACTGGGCGAAAGTGGTTGAAGAGCAAGCCGAGCACGACCGCCTTGTGGCGACCGTCAGCTGCGCATCAGTGCTGTGCGCGAGATAAACGTACAGTCGCGATCCGCTGTGCAAACAGGAACAAGTGCGCTCTGGCCATGATGCCCGAGTGCAGACGGCGGTCGAGAGGACGGCAAGTATATAGGACAACGTAAGGCGACGTAGGCCGATGGCCGAACCCCCTCCTTTGGCCGCCACCCGTCCACGTCACCGTCACGCACTAGCGTGGGACCGGCTACTCGGTGAGCCGTAGCGTTGCAGTCTGGACCGGCTCAAAGCACACACACACAGCTCGGCAGCGCACCGTGCTCTCCTTTGAAACACTCGCACTAGACTACGTCCTATACATAGCAACGCATCAGCACCACAGCAGCACCACCACCAACCATGGCATTCCCAAGGCCGAAACCGACCACGGTCAGTACGGCTCGATCGAGGGTGGATCACACTGACGCGTAGCTGACAGATGGAGACGCTCGCAATGGTGTGTCATGCAGTATGATCTGCGCGATTGATGATAACTCATGTTGCTCGATAGGAGCGGGCAAATCCACCGTTCAATGTGCGCAAGCTCAGTGTCCAGATGCATGGCTCGGAACGTGCTCTCGTACTCAAGGAGAAGTTTATGGCAGAGGTACGACCTCTCTTTCCGTATGCCAACGCGATCCTGATCCTACAGATTGCACGCCACCCTGCGTTCAAGCTCTCCGACATCCACGACCTGTCCAAAGACGAGCTTCGAGAGCGCACGATGGAAAAGTTTGGCGTCATGGTGCACTATGTCACGACCGAGAGCTTGGAGGTGTTCACGCTCCGGATGCAGGTCAGTGATCATGTGCTAGACGGAAGGGCGGCTGACGTAGCTCGTCCAGTTGATCGGGATCGCGGACCCGTCGTTCTGGACCCGGTTCGGTGTCAGCTATGGTGCGACATATACCATGATACAGGTCATGTGCTGATAGTGTACAGGCCTCTTTCTCGGCGCTCTTCGAAGTGGCGCAACCTCGGGCCAGCTTAGTACGTCTTATCCCTCCGATCACTTCCACCCACTCACACCCACACCCCAGGTTACTGGATCGAACGCGGCGTCCTAGGCCTCAACGGCGTAATCGGCTGCTTTGGCATGACCGAGCTAGCCCACGGCTCCAACGTCGCCGGACTCGAGACAACCGCCACCTTTGACGAATCATCCGACGAGTTTGTGATCCACACCCCGCACTTGGGTGCGACCAAGTGGTGGATCGGCGGCGCGGCTAGTACCGCTACGCACTGTGCCGTGTTTGCACAATTGATCATCGGCGGAAAGAGGCATGGTGTCAAGACGTTTGTTGTGCAGTTGAGAGATACAAAGTCAGTTGCTTCGCGATCGGCTGGGTGGGTGAGGCTGATGTGGGGGGATAGGACTTTCACATTGTTGCCGGGGATCAACATCGGTGACATTGGCAAGAAGATGGGCCGGGATGGGATCGGTGCGTTGTCATCCTGGTAATTAGTATGCGGCTGACAAGCACAGACAACGGCTACATCCAATTCACCTATGTTCGCGTCCCACGCGCTTACGTACGTTGCACACTGCGTCCAGGACGTGCAGCTGACTGCCGCAGATGCTCATGAAGCACACTCAAGTCTCACGCGAGGGTGTCGTGACTGAGCCGGTGCGTCCAGTCCCGCCATTCAGCACACATCTGCTCACAGCGCTGCTCAGCCACTCGCCCAGCTCACATACGGCGCTCTGCTCGGCGGCCGCACGTCCATGGTCGCCGATAGCGCCAACAGCGCCAAGAAGGCTCTGACCGTCGCCGTTCGCTACGCTGCAGTCAGGCGGCAGTTCAGCGCAGGCGGGAACGCGGTATGTACCGAGCATGCTGCGGCGCAACGATAAGCTGAAACCGGGCCGGACAGGTCGAGACGCAACTGCTGGATTACCCGATCCACCAACGGCGGCTGATGGTACGTTGAGCATGGAGATGGGCTGAAAGTGTTGGGCTGATGGGGTACAGCCGCTTGTGGCGCAAGCTGTCGCGATCGGGTTCACTGGTCTGCAATTGCAGACAATGTACGAGGCGCGTTAACCGACTCTTGTGTGAATTTAAGCTGACGCGACGCAGGACATGACACAATCGCTCGAGCGACTAGAGCCATCAGATGTCAGTACAGCCCCTTTCAGTTCAAGGTCGCCATGCTGATGTCCGACGTAGCCCAACCTGGGCGACATCCTCGACAAGCTCAAGGAAACCCACGCGACCTCTGCCGGCCTCAAGGCGTTCTGCACCTGGGCGTGCTTGGACACGATTGACAAGTGTCGACAGGCTTGTGGTGGGCACGGCTACTCTGCGTGCGTGCTGCGTTTGAGACCAGGCAGGGGCTGATGGATGACAGGTATTCCAACTTTCCGTTGATGTATGCCGATTTCGCGGTGCAGGTGAGTGAATGGCGAGTTACGCGGGCGAGTGCTGACGTCTTTGCAGTGGTGCGTGATGATTGCCCATGAGCAGGTCAGGCGAGGCTGACAGTGTACGTACAGTACGTGGGAGGGTGATAACACTATCTTGAGCTTGCAATCTGGTCGCGCTCTCGTCGGGTCCTGGAACGGTGCGTAGACACTATACAGCGCTTGATGTAAACTGATCACCACAGACTTTGTCAAGGGCAAGCGGCTAGCGCCCGGTGTCGCCTATCTCGCGCGCTCCAATATCCTGACTGTGAGATCGTCTGGCTCACTCGACCTCGCCGACCTCGACCAAGCATGGGGCTGTGTTGCCGCCAACGTTGTCAAAAAGGCGGCCGACGAGTATGCGACCCACGTCAAAGCGGGCAAGAATCGAGACGAAGCGTTTGAGCGCTGTTCACAGACGCGGTTTATCGCTGCCAAGCTGCAGTCAGTCTGCCGGGAACGACGAGGTAGTGGATGCTGACGAGTATAGTACGACGGGGTACATCTTTCGCATGTTCCGCGACGCCTGTGTGGCCATGGCCGAGAGCGAGGAGAGGGCTGTGCTCGTTAGGATCTGTAGGCTGTATGGGCTGTGGCAGATTGAGGAGCAGGGCGCGTACTTTCTCAAGTGTGAGTGGCCAATGAGCAGTGTACTTGACAGGCTGGCGCTGACGAGCGGGCAGATGGCTACTTTACAGCCGCGCAGATGGACGCGGTGCAGTCTGCGGTCGATGAGCTGTGTCAGGAGGTCCGCAATGTCGCCAGTGAGTCGAACGAGGCTGCAGGCGTGCATAGCTGACATCGCCGCCAGTCCCCGTTATCGATGCGTTTGCACTCTCGGATCACATTGTCAACTCGCCGCTCGGGCGCTACGATGGTGCCATCTACGAAGCCTACTTTGCCCAGGTCCGTGCACCGCCTGCTCCAGTGCCACACCCGGCGGCCGCTGATCCGCTACCCTATAGGTCCAAGCGTCGAACCCGCTGCCAAAGGAGCACCCATACTTTGAGCGCCTGATCCGGCCTCTGCTCGAGCGTGAGAACCTCGAGATTGAAGATGTTGACCAGGCCATGGGGTTGGAAGACGAACTGGGCGAGATGGCCGAGGAGCGACGGGCAAAGTAGCGGGCACGTGCCGCACTCAGGGCTCGTCCGTGACCGTGCCAGGCTCGTTCGCACGCCGGGTTGTATCTACTCTAGACTCTACTCGGGACGGGATGGCATGCACAGCATTTTGTAGCATCAGCGCACTGGTCAAAGCCCGGTCGACGTCGACATCAAACTGCCGGCACCCGTCCCCACCCGGGTTCCTTTGCATTCAATCCCCCGCGCCTCCCGTTGTCATTCATCTGGGCCGGGATTGGCGCTAAGGCGTGGGATGCGCTACCGCTGCCATCGCCGTAGGTTGCATTCAGATTCCAGCCGGGTTTGGCGATCCTCGTCGGCGTCATCGTGATCCTGGCTACGCAGCTCGAACTCAGACAGCCACCTCAAGGTTTGCGCGAGGTCGACGAGGGATCGCACAGACGGTACGGCCGCCGCGCAAAGGGGTTCAAAGGGATCGTCAGCTCCAAGCTTCTCGTGCGCGATCCTTTGTACTGCCCAAGTCCAGGTTGACCCCTGCCATCGGGCGATCACAGTCAGCCGGCGACAACGGAGCGGAGGGCTAGTTGCAAGGTCAGTCGAGGCTAGCACATGTGCAACTGCGTCAAAAGACAGGGGTCACTGACGCCCCCTCCTCATCGCAGGTGGCCATGTCGACGCTTGCACTGCCCGACCTCGCGCCCGAGCTCGATGCGGGCCTGGCCTCGTCCTACTCGCCCTTTCCTGTGCTCCCAAACTCTGGGCACTCGAGAGACCCGCATGGGTTGAATGCGTTCTTGCTCCACCCGGAAGACGGGCTCTGGGCTTACCTCGCTCCCGTGCCGCGAAAGGGGACCGCCAAGGCGCTCGAGGATGACTTTGGCCCAGGTGAAGCGGGCGAGGCGCGAGCAGAGATGGCACCGGTCGAGACTGTACGAGCACCGTCACCCTCGCCATCGCCACCCCGAGGTCGGCGTGCACACGGTCTGCTGAAAAAGTCACCGCTGGGCCAAGTCCCCGAAGTGACCCCTTCGGAAGACGTCGGCGGGGCAAAAGGCAAACAGCGCTCAAAGAGTACAGATCGCAAACTCCGCAAGTCGCTCCTCTTGGCTAAAGCGACCGAGGCAGCTCCATCGACACCAATGTCGGCACGATCGCTCTCGGCTCAAAGCGCGTGCTCGGCCAGCTCGAACGAAAGTGATGGCGTTCGTACGCCGCGTGACGGCGAGGCGGTGGTAGGTGTGGCCGGTGCGAAGTTGGCGGACGCGCTCGCGGCGGCGGACAGCAAAAAGCGTTCGAGGAGCTGGATGGGTTGGATGGGGAGGAAGAAGCGGACCGAGCGGGCGGAGGAGTTGCAGCCGTCATTGATGGCCGAGGAGGCCACGCCTGCGCCAGCCTCCACGCCCAATGCACTACAGGGGGAAGGCGAGTCGGCGCTGGTGCAAGTGCCTACACTCCTACCAGCGCATCATCAGCTTCGTTCCATATCGCTGCGCAAGCTCGCGATCCTGCACGCACCTTCTACACACCCTTTGGCAGAATACCTCGGAAAGCAGACGCTGTTGCCGACATATACGCCTCGCCGTCGCCAGCGCTGCTTCCCCACTAGCGTCAACCGGCTCGGTGTCTCCACCGTCGAGCCTACAGAGCGCGTCAAACTGCTCGTCAAGCAGACACAGAAAGCCGCTGAAGCCGGCCGAGCAATCCCCGTGACAGCTCCAAGACTCAACTACTCGCACACTCGAGGCCGGTCATACCACCCCGCAGGTGGGCTCCGAGCGTTCATCGCCCGTCCAGCATTCGAGGAACGCATGCAAGTCTACCTCCCGGACCGGGTGACAATCGTGACGCCCGCTCACGACACGGCGGTCGAGGATATCCAGTTTTCGGCCTATCTGCGCGCTCTGGCGGACGCGCATGGTGTGGGGGCGGCTTGGCCGGTGCTGCCGAGACCGTCGGTGACAGGCCCGATTGATGAGATTGAGGCTGAGCAGGTGGAGGAGATCAAACTCGAGGTCGCAGAGGTTGACTTGCTGCCGGTTGCTCGGGCCGCGCTGTCGCCTGAAGCGCCTGTGGCGTCGCTTGCGCCGGAACCCGAGGTCCCCAGTGTCACCATCACTCCCGTCACTCCTGCCTTGCCAGTCGCTTCAAGCGCCACTCTGCCCGAGCCACGACCCGTCCAACCCCGTGTACAGTCTGCACGAGCCGCACCGCTCAAAAAGGCGACAACGGCACTGTGGGACGACTCGTCTGAAGACGAGGACGAAGACTCCGAGTCGGAGGAAGACGAGCCACTGGCAACCGTCGCTAAGCGCGCATCACTAGTCTTCCCACCGACGCACTCGCAGCCAACGCGGATCCCACTCAAACCCGAACACGACGTCGCAGCCGAACGCAGACTGCGCGAGTCGATCCGTCGTGAAGAGGAGCGCCAACGTCGATACCGTGATGAAGTCGAGGCGACGCGCGCAAGGCGCGAGAGCGCTCGCAGGGGCGAGGTTGAGCGCCGTGTGGAGAGTCAGGCGCTGAATGCGAGAGAGCAGGCAAAAGCCAAGAGCAGAGGGCCGAGGCAGAGCGTGGCATCGTTTGATGCTGCGAGCTCGAGTTCGCGCAACAGGAGCTCGGTATCGCTTGATGCTGCTGGTCGACCGACACGGACCAGCTTGCCGAGTCAGAGCCGCCCGCCGTCGGTCCACCAGCAGCCACGGGCGCCTCGCGCACGCACGACGTCTCACTCGACATCAGTGTACCTCCCCGCTTCGAGCCCTACACCGCCGCTCTCGCGCCGCTCACAAAGCTACTATGAGCTTCCGCACCCTCAACACCAACCGCGACAAGCCGTCGCTGTACCCATGGCGTACCCTCGACCGATGAGCGTCGTCTACCCCTACATGCCCGGTGCGGTGCCCATGCCCGTCTCGACACCGTACATCGTTCCCTCTACCTCTCGCCGCTCTTCATACATGCCCATCCATTGATGACTGAATCCCACCCAAACCCATCCATTGCATAGACTGGCCCGAGCCGCTCGTTAGACTGTATCCTAATAGACGACGCCGATGCATCAGTTCCGATCCATGCCATGCCATGCTGTTGAAAGCTACATACACACGACGCATCAAGCGCGACCGGCAGAGTAATCGTACTTTTCAAAAAACGTCCGCGCGTCCCTCGTCTCCTTCCTCGCGCCCCTCGTCCTGCCCTTTGCCTTTTCCTTTTCACGACGGAGTTCGCGGTCCTCGCGGAGCCAGCCGAGCACGACTTTGAGGAGGTCCGAGTAACGGCCGTCTGGGCGCTCGATCTCGCGCGCGAGTTTGGAGATCTCGCCGTCGGTTGCAGCTCCGATCGGTTGCGTCGAGGACGTGGGGAGGGGCCATGGGAGTAGAGGGGCCGGAGTGCGGCCGAGCTGGAGGTGACAGATGTGCGTGGGGAACGAATGGAGACCATCAAAGATGTGGGTGGCGTCTGGCAGGGTTAGCTGACGGTTTGTTCGCACAGCGCGGCGAGTTGACCAATGCGCATGCCAGTACTTGTAAGCGCGGCAGACATCAAGTGAGGTAGGCGAAGCAGCGTGACCGCCACCGCTCCCACCCGCATCCTTGCCATGCCTCGTCCTCCATCCCAAGCAATCAGTCAACTCACAGACAATCGTCGCGCCCCGCTCTTTGCTCTCGTTGATCAAAAACTCCAACAGGTCGCCGCGGACCAAGACGTCGAGATCGACCGTGACTTCGTCGAGCAGCAAGACGTCCCAGTCGGTCATGAGACCCATGCAGAGCTGGACGCGGCGGCGCTCGCCGTCGGAGATTTGGTGCATGTGCCTGTGGGCGGGGTCGTTAGCGTTAGTCGAGGGGGTGAGGGGACCTCATTTGCAGGCGAGAAAGCGAAAGTGAGGAGGTTTGGGGGTGGCTACAGCCGCAAGCATCGAGCGAGCAGAGTAGAACTAGCAGATGACTTGTCGCAGCAACAGTGACATGTGCAGGTTGGGATGAACATCCACTGCGCATGTGCGATGGTTCGACATGTATCTGCCAGCGCCACTCCTTGCTGGCTTGCGGGCTACTGACCGGTCCAGCCGTGCTGCGTGTCGCGAAAGTGTAATCGACAGGTATTGGACTTGCCAATCCAATCCCAGTGAGAGCACGAGCTCGCCCACGCTCACTACACAGCTTCCGCCTTTATATCTCCAGCGCCAGCGACTTACCAATCAAGATCGACATCGAGGATGTCCAGCAAGCGATCGCGTTTCGCTTTATGCCTGTAGCCTCCGACCGAGTCCAAGAAGTGGGAGACGACGATATCAGAGCGGACGACGGGGTTCGAGGACCACTCGGTGCCGAGGTAGACTACACCCTGAATGGTACTATCAGCTAGCTGCAAGGGGTTGTAGATCACGGCGGTGACTGACGCCCGGAGGGTTCATGAACACGTCCTGACCCAAGATGGTACATCTCTTGGTCTTTGTCAAGCGCTTTCCTGCCAGGATCCGGAGTAAAGTCGATTTGCCCGCTACATGGTGACAACACCCTATCAGTCCGGATCGCTCACTGTGCTCCCACTGACCTCCGTTGGCGCCAATGAGCAGACAGCGATCGCCCTTTGCGAGCTTCAAGTCGATCCCGTCCAGCACGCTTTCGCCTTCTGATCCCGGTGTGAACGAGTAGACTAGGTTTTCGCAGTCGATTGCGAGTGGATCGGCGGCTGCGGTCATGGTGAACGGACAGTTTAGTCGAGGTTGATGCAGAGTGATTGCGCTCGTTGCGATGAAACGCGCTCATGACGAATCCGATGCCACGTGGGTGATCGGCACGGCGGAGATCGGCATTCGGCGTTATAGTCGGGCGGGGTTGCGCCGGTGTAGGCGCGCGTTTGCTTGCCTAATGCTCCTCCAGGGTTGACACGGCGGGGTTACGGCGTTACACCAAATTCGCACCAGGCGGGGTTATCGCCACCCTTCCCATCCACCACCACCGCGCAGCCCACCTCGCTCCCTTGCCTTGCCTTGCTCCCCATCCCCACTTGAAAACTCACAATGGCGCAGAACATCAACTACAAGCGCGAGTCAAACGACGTCGCACCGACGCCGCAGAACACGCCGTTGCAGAACACGGTGCTCTCGTCCCGCCCGGCCGGTCAGGGCGTCCCGACCGTCGAAGCGATCGGCGAGGATGAAGACGAAGAGGAGGTTGGCGCGAACCCTGCCAGCCTTCTTGCCGCGGTGAGTACTGGATCGCGTGGGGAGTTGAGCACCGACTCTAGCGAGTGAGGAGTGTGATGCGGTCTGTGCACACGTTGCAGGTCGGAGGGACGCGCGTTGGGGGCTCGAGTTCAAGCCGAGATGCGCAGGCGCGCCGCAGAGCAACCCGGACGGCTTGGTAATGTTCAAAATCGTGGATGTCACGCCATCCGCGCTGAACGACAAGCCGAACCGCGAATCGCCCCAACATTTCGTCCGCTACGGCCTGGCAACAGCACGAGTCTGCGCTGCGATCATGAAAGTCGCAGCTTTTCTGAAGCTAGAGCCCCGGGTGCGCCAGCCCGCTGCCATCTGGCTTCGCGAGTCTATGACTTGATCGTGGCTGCTCGAAATGGCGTGAGGGGCAGTGGCAGATTGCCGTGTCATCTGAAAGTGGTACCAGCTAGATTCGGCGACTAGATATCAGCAGCAGGCGTCGCAAGCCCGCTCTGATCTGGTGAGCTCAGCTGTAATGACCAAGTTCAATGGCCCACTTGGCCGTGACCCTTTAGACGTCTACGCCATGCGTGACGGATCACTGCGATTGTGGCAGCTAGAGGCATTGTCAAAAACGCGGGCGCTGTCTGCTCGCTGTTTGACCACATCTCATAGCTGGGCAATGTTGTGACGTGCGTATGGCGTAGAACGTGCTACAGCAACGTCGGCGGTACATGTATGGCAGCTAAGAGATTCGAACGGTTGGCGGATCGCGCTCGAGGCCGGACGCTGTCGTGGCTGCATATCTCATAGTCCCTGAGAGCCCGCTGTTGACCGGGATACGTAGCTGTCGCCGCTCGTATCACGAGTAGCAGCTACGGACTCTGGTTGCAACTGGTGCAGCTCGGACAGCTAGGCATGTCATAACACCCCGCTGGCTGCATGGCCTGCGGCTGGTCTCGTCGTGGCTGCTTCTGGCGTATCCCATCGTGCATAGCTTGTGATCCCTAGACAGAATACACGTCTTCATCGGTCAACAGCTATAGTTTTACGGGTGGTCACACGCAGTGGCGTCTCAGCCCACGGGCAGTTCGCATCACAGCTGTCCTCCCAGCGTCAGCCACAGGCGCATATCGTATTTGCGTCAGCCGAAAGTGGACCATGGCCTGCTCTAGCAGCGCACGGCATCGGCAACCGGGGTATGCGCGCTCGAATAACTTGCACGACTCGGTGTGACCGCACGGGCGAGATTGGTAGTTTCTTCAATGGACGCGTCCGCCGGCGCTAGCGCCCGCTTTCGGTCCCCTTTGCAGCTACATTGCGGCCGTCATGTTGAGCCAAGGCGAAGCATCGTACTGTCTGGAGACAGTCGCGTATCGCAACGGCTCAGTAGCTGCACTCGTCTCACCACTGGCGTACATATCACACCGGTCAGAGTCCTCGAAGCGCAGTTACTGGTCCGGTCGGGTCGAGTTCGCAAACGTTATGAGGATTGCAACGCGGTGAGAACAGCTTGCAGTCGTATGGGTTGCGCATTCTGGCATGTAAGCTATTTCTGTCTTGTTGATCTGGCGCGAGCGGGTACAGTACCAGCGATCGAGGGACATCGATAAGTTGCCTTGTCCGTCATGCGCCAGATTGACGAGTACACTTGAGCCTGAGCCATGTTGTTCAACGTAGACGAGGCGATCATATGCGGCCCGCACTGCACCGTGTTCGAATGCCTATCTATATCGTTCCTGGTCGCGGCAGTGGAGAAGCTGTCGACGATCACAGAAGATCACCTACAATGTTGACGCGCGTTATCGCGGCTCAAACTGAGCTCCTATGCACTTCAGACCACGCATGTCTTTAATTGAACGTCAAAACAGGGACACGAGCTGACACCATCGCAGAACCCCGCCCTCCTCAACATGGTCCACGGCAAGCTCGACGGCCTCGTTGGCCGGGACTCTGGCTACATCAAGTCGCTCCCTGCCGCCGTCAAGCGCCGGATCGAGGGCTTGAAGGGTATCCAGGCCGAGCACTCGAAGATTGAGAACGAGTTCCAGCTCGCCATCCTCGAGGTCGAGAAGCAGTTCTTGGCCAAGTACACCCCGCTTTACGAGCGCCGACTGGACATCATCTCGGGCAAGGTCGAGCCGACCGAGGAGGAGATTGCTGCCGCCGAATCGGACGACGAGAGCGACGACGAGGACGAGGACGAGGGCGCGCGCGTGACCGAGATCGAGGACGACGCCGACGCCGACGCTGCCGACGTCAAGGGTGTACCAGAGTTCTGGTTGACTGCGCTCCAGAACCACCGCCCGGTCGCCGAGCAGATCACTGAGCGGGACGAGGAGGTGCGTGGCCCGCCGACGTGGAGAGAAAGGCTGACAACGGCAACAGGCCCTTCGCTCGCTGACCGACATCCGGCTCTCGTACCTTGAGAACAGCACCCAGCCCGGCTTCAAGCTCCACTTTACCTTTGCCCCGAACGACTTTTTCACTAACACTGAGCTCGTCAAGACTTACTACTACCAAGTGGGTTGTTTGAGTCGGTCCAGGTGCCGATGCTCATGCTGCGCAGGAGAAGGTCGGGTACGGTGGCGACTTTGTGTACGACAAGGCCGAGGGCTGCGAGATTGACTGGAAGGAGGAGAAGGACTTGACCAAGAAGGTTGAGATCAAGAAGCAAAAGAACAAGAGTGAGTCGATTGGGCTGGCATGTGGCTTGCGCTCATCTCGCGCAGACACGAACAAGACGCGCACGGTCAAGAAGATCTTGCCGACCGACTCGTTCTTCAACTTTTTCAAGCCGCCTCAACCTCCTTCCATGGAGGCACTCGAGAACGAGGACGTCGACGAGGGCGAGCTCGAGGAGCTTGACGAGCGCCTCGAGGTCGACTACCAGATTGGCGAGGACATCAAGGAGAAGTTGATTCCGCGTGCCATCGACTTTTTCACCGGCAAGGCGCTCCAGTATGAGGAGGACTTTGACGAGGACTTTGAGGATGACTCTGAGGCTGAGGTGGGTTGCGTTTGCTTTGTACAAGGCCTCTGGCTGACAGCTTTCAGGACGACGATGAAGAGGCGCAGCAGCAGGGCGATGGCCAAGACTGCAAGCAGCAGTAGACGTGGTCGGGTCGAGGGTCCTCAAGTCTGAGCGTGTCGCCTGAAACATCCGATCCATAGTTCTCCTACCGATGTCATGTACGTTTGGACCCTGAACGATTAGCTTCACCCCTGCCACGGATCACTGGAATCAGCCGGTTTACGTCACCCATCCTTTCTCTCCGATTGTCGATCTTTAACTTGCGATCGATGATGCGCCTCGTTGAACCCTACGGGTCGTCCACGCGCGCCGTCATCCGTAACTTCTCGTGAGTGAGCACCTGGATGCGAATGTCTCGATTCGGTAGCAAAGTCGTAATCCCGATGCTGATCCCGCCCAGGCGACCACGCTGCAGCTCACCCGTCTATCCGAGTCGAACCATTTTCCGCCAAACTCGAGGATCCCAGCCCGACCGCCCACCCTGTCGTCGTCGCTCTCAACCGCGCTCTCGTTCCTCCTTCCTGAACGCTACGGCACGGAACCGCAGCACGACCCCGACGCGATCCCACTGCTGATGACCCGACACACGATTGCGGACAATGGCAAGGCTTCGGAGCTAGAGGCCGAGCACATTGCAGAGTTGAGGGCTAGGGCGGCGGGGATCGATATCCCGACAGAGGACTTGATCAATGGCCAGACGTTTGCGGATCTCACGCTTTATGAGAAGAAGAGCGGTGCGTGCGTGTTTGGCTTGGCGTGACACGGCCGCTGATGGCTTGTAGTGCTGATCAGCCGTGAGCTCGAGTGCGTGGGGTGATCCGTGCGGTGAATGGGACTGACGCTCCTGGAGCCGTATGGGCATGGGCAAATACCAGGTGAGTGATTGTCATCGGAAATACTCGGCGACTTGAGCTGACTATCTTGCCAGTGGTGTATCTTCTTCGTGAGTCATCTCGATATCGCAAGGTGAGCACTCACACAGCCAGCTCTGCGGCTTTGGGTACTTTCTCGGTGAGCTCTCCATCATTCCCGATGCTGTGACTAACATGACCAGACCTCTGTTATGCCCAAGCGTTCGGTGAGTGACGCCCCTACACCCGCTACAAACGGTCTCACATCCCACAAGGTCTTGTCGCCTACCAAATCCAAGTCGAGCTCAATGTACCCGAGGCGGACGTCGGCAACATCTTCACGGCATTCTCGACCGGTCTGACCGTCGGCGCTTTCTTCTGGTACGCTGCATGTCACTGGTTACGTTTCGCGGCGCTGACAGCTAGCAGGGGTTTGCTCGTTGATATCGTCGGGGTGAGCTGTCAAGTCCGCAGTCATCGGGAGCGATCGCTGAGATTGCCAAGCGCCGGTGGTGCTTCAACTTGACTTGTGGGATCACGGCCGTGTTCGGGTTGATCTTTGCCGGTCAGTAGGCTGCTGTGAGTGCTGGTAGTGAGCTGACTGTCGTAGCACCGTCGAATTGGGGCGCCTTGTGCTTCGTCACCTCGCTGATGTGAGTGCGAGGCTGTTATCACGAGAGTTGCTGACGTTTGCACAGTGGCTTTGGTGTTGGCGGCAACATTCCCGTGTGTATCAGGCATGCTGCAATATCATGAGACTCGGCTCATTAGTCAGATTGACGCAACCATTACGCTCGAGTTTTTGCCAAGGGTCAGTCCGGCCCCAACACCGACCTAAACCCGTTGCTTACACACGCAGAACCGACGCTTCCTCCTCGCTTGTCTGTCAACATTCCAGCCGATCGGCGTCGTCTTGTCATCGGTCATCGCATTCGGTTTGGTACCAAAGTACTCGTGCGATGACGGCCTCAAGTCATGCGCACTCGCCGACCGGCCTTGCTGCAGCATGAAGTCCAACATGGGCTGGTGCGTCCCTGTTTGGATCAGCACAGCCGGAATCAAGCTGACATGTACAGGCGCTACTTTTTCCTCACGATCGGCTGCATCACCTTTGTCATCTTTGTTGCCCGTTTCTTCCTCTTCACGTTCCTCGAATCGCCCAGATGGCTCATTGCCAAAGGCCACGATGCCCGCGCGCTCCAAGTCGTCCACGCCGTCGCGCGGTACAACAAGGCGCCCGTGCCCGAACTCACCCTCGACGACTTTGAGGCACTCGATTTTGAAGAGGCGCAGAAATCTTCGGTGACGTCGGACGAGCCTATCATTGTTGGCAGACCGCCCGTCGAGGGAACCAGGTTTGCAAAGGGCGTTGCCAGGCGCGCGTTTATCAGTACCTTTGGTCACTTGAAGGCGCTGTTGAAGGGCAAGCTTGCCATCTGGTTGGCTGTGACGATGGCGATCGCGTGAGCGCTTGTGTGGGCGATGTGCGGGGGTTGTGCTGATGACGGCTAGGTACATGTCGTTGTTCTGGAGTTTCTCCATCGCTGGCGGTTTCCTCCCGCTCATCCTTCGTGCGCGCGGTGTCGACACGAGCTTGAGCGTTTCGGAAACGTACCGGTCTTACGTCTGGATCTGTATGTCTACCGTGCTCGTTATGTGACGAGGCACACTGACACTCGGTATAGACTTGCCTGGTGTCACGGCGACTCTGATCGCTGGTGCCGTGAGTAGTCAGAAGCGGAAATGAGTGCAAAACCTGACCCGAGGTGCAGATGATGGAGATCCCCAGAGTGGGCCGCAAGTGGAGCATGGCGGTTGCTTCGGCGCTCATGGGCGTTTCGCTTATCCTGGTGCGTCCTAGAATTTCTCTTGCTACCAAGCTGACATCAAGCAGTACCAAGTCGTCAACAGCCGCGCTGCCAACATTGGGTTCAATGCCATGGAGTGAGTTTGGCGCCGTGCGCGTCGGACGTGAATCTGACGAACATCAGGTACTGGTTCCAGAGTCTCTATGCTGCGTTGCTGTATGCATACACGCCCGAGGCTTTCCCCGCCATGTACCGCGGTTCGGCGAGTGGGATGCTGTCGACGCTCGGGCGTCTCTCTGGTATCGTGAGTACAGGTGGAGCCGGCTCCAGCCAGCATGCTGACGGTTCCAGGTTGCACCCATTGCCGCTGGTCGTGTGAGTTGTCTGGCCGATCCGAGACCCTCGAGCAGGCGCTGACGCATACAGGTCTACCACGGCGGCGACTCTCCAGGTGTGCTCTACCTTGCCGGCGGCGCAGCTTGGGTCTCGACCCTCGCCATCAGTAAGTGCCACTTGGCCACCTCGTGAAGCGCACAGACTGAATGCTGCCCACAGTCTGCCTGCCGTTCGACACCAAAGGCAAGCACACGTACTAGACTATCTGGCTGGCTGTACAGGGGCGCAAGAAGGGAAAGATACCTGTAGATTGGTCTGTGGATTCATGAATGCTGTTGCCACCAGCCACGACCATGCCTGGATTTGCTCCCGCGTGCGAGATGAGCATGCCAGTTGAGCGTGTATGCAGCAGCACCAGCTTGACCATCATCGCAGCAGCGATGGGAGAGCTCCCATCTACGCCAGAGGTTGCCATATCGCAGACGTTTCGATGGGCTTGCAAGTGCTTGAACGTCAAGCTCAGTGGACTCGTGCCAGACGGCGAGAAGGCGGCGGGCAAGCGCCGGACAGTGTGGTTGTCCAAGAGCGGCGAGGCCGCGGTATGTCTCATGGAGGGCAGCGAGCGTACACATGCTGATCAAAACAGGTTCACGAGGTGTATACTGGCGTCAAGCCGTCGACTGAGCCGTGGAAGCGGTGCTTCGTGTGTGGTACCAAGTGCTACCTGCCCCTCAGTATCGAGACCGCCCGCTGGGTCGAAGTGGACCTCGGCGCGGTACTAGTCAGTCGTGCATATGTACATCACCGAGTCCCAAGCTGATGCACGCAGTCTGGCGACGCTCTCACAGCGGCAGAACGTCAACCACGGCAACCGCTATCCGACTTGCTGCTCGAGCTTCCGCCTAACTCCACCTTTGGCCGACCGCCACCTCCTATCCCTTCGTCATCAGCCGCATCCACCAGTCAAGCCATCGTATCGCTACTGCCTCCGATTCCAGACCCATTCTTCCTTCCACCGCCGTTCATTCCAACCCACCCGCACCTCAACAGCCTGATCGCCCATGCACTCGATCAACTCCGAGGCTCGCGCGCAAAGCTTGAAAAGGATGTTACCGACTATGTGGACAAGAAGACCAAGGAGATGCAGAATGAGGAGGATCGCATCCGGGCAGAAGTCGAGCACTTGTGGAATGCGTACCAAAAGGGACCGGGCAAGAAGGAGCAGAAGGAGCGGGACAAGATACCGTCGCGGCGGGGCAGTATGTCAGAAAACGTACCGGCGCCTAGGCCGTCACGCTCGGTCGTGCCGGCGCCTGTGCCATCGAGTTCGCTACTCGGGGCTTCACTATCCGCCAACACGTTTCATGCTCCACCACCGAACGCGGCGCCACCAATGGATGACTTGCCGGAGCTTGACCTCACAACCGCATCGAGCGGACCGACCGGATCAGTCGATGAGCGGAACCTAGCAGCAAGTCTCATGATCTCGCACCTCGAGCAGCAAAAGCTCGGCAGCGTGCCGTCAGAACGCGTCAAGCCAGGTCGCAGCTCGAGTGGAAGCAAGCATCGGAGCGTCAGTCGGGAGCGTGTCGAGCCAACAGTGCAAGAGGAGGACGAGACCGAGGACGGTACGGATAGCTGGATTGGCATTGAGCGAGAACAGGCAAGACAGGCCGAGGCGCGCACGCCGCGTCCGGCAACGGTCAAGCCGCTTACGGGCTCGGACAAGCCCAAGGTGGTCAAGTTTGAGGAACCCAGGCGGTCGGAAGACTCTGTGGCAATTGGTACGCTCTCGCGTCTCTGTCGAAGGCGCAACTGACCAGGTAGATTCGGTGCCGCCGGAGACAGGCGACTCGAGTGATCAAGTCTTCGACTTTGAACCGCACGACAAGCCACCATCACCCCCGCCCAGCAACACCGCGCTGAGTCGAGCGCGCAGTGAACTCGACGACAAACTATCTACCACCCTCGCGGCCGACTTGCCATCACACCGCTCGGCTTGGCGTAGGATCGAGCAGTCGCAAAGCATCTACGACTCGTTTCGCCTTGCGCGGGGCGAGCGGGACGAGAGCGTCGACAGCAGCAGTGCCTCTGATGATTCGGGCACGACGCCAAAGAACCCATCCATGTTTGCAACGTCGATGCCCGTCCGAATCGCACTGCCCAAGCGCGCCAAGGTGGCCGAGAACCCACCGCTGGAGCGCAAGACGAGTCTGACCGAGCGTCCGGGCCTGTTAGTGCCAGGCTTACGCCAAGCGATGCGCGAGAGACCCTCACGCGGCAACTCACTAGGCTTGGATGTACAGCCACCGACCACGCCCCAGCGCTCACCCTCTCGCGAGCGACGCGCTTCTACGTCGCGTGAGCGCACACAAGTCAATACGTTCACCCACGATCCGGGTGCCGTATTGGAAGCTTTGGCAGATGACAACAATGGCGACGACGCCGACGAGCTCGACGATACGCCTGGCACTTTGCCTGGCCAACCTGGCTTCATCCCACCCCATATTCAGACTCTGCAAGACAGCGTGGCCGACTCCTTGGTCGGCTGGAGAAGTCTAGCGACGTAATGCATTTGTAACATAGTCAACATGGTCTAGCATACAGTAGCGACGTCGATTGCCTGTGCGCCCTCTTGCCGCGCCGCTACACCCTTTTCCGTCACGACGCAGCCTGTGGGCATGAGTACGCGTCCTCACCCCTGAGTCAATGCTTACTGATCAGCTCGGCCGGTGTGACATCGAACGATGGATTGTACACCTGCATGGTCAGCATTGTCGCCTGCAACGAGCCACGCCCCACCCCCTGCCAGACCTCCTGGCCCTCTCCCACGCCCTCTGGTGTGATGCGCACGACGGCCAGCTTGCCGCTCTCGACATCCTTCCCTCGCGCGAGCGTTGCCTCGAATGCAGGACGCTGCTCAATGTGGATGCTAACGATACAGTCGTCAGCCATCAGGGGGTGGTATGGAGCGAACACCAACTCCTTGCCCGTCTCAATCGCCAAGTCGAGCGTCGTGCACGGCGCAACGACCATGAATGGTACGCCATGGCGCTGAGCGAGAACGGCGGCCTGGTATGTACCAATCTGGGCATGATGTCAGCCCTGTACTCTCAGAGGGGCATGATTGCCCACCGACCTTGTTGGCAGTGTCGCCGTTCTTGACGACTCGGTCGGCTCCAACGATGACGGCGTCGATGCGGTGGTGCTGGAACAATGAGCCGACCATGGTATCGCCTGGTCGTACCATCAGCACATGACAGCTTCCGAGGTAGGATTGGGATGTACAGATCATACACGAGGGGATTTGAAGCGTTGTGAGCTCCAGTGAGGTCAATCGAGAACCTATACCTGATTAGCGTTGCATGCGAGGGAAAAGAGATGGGCATACCCTGGTGGTAGGCTGATCTAAGTCAGCTCTCTCGAGCACGATTAGCAGCACGCGCACTACGCACGAGTAGTCTGGGTATAGAAAGCCTTGTTGAGCCGACCGGTCTCGTACAGTGAGGTGATGACGCCGATAGCGGTGCCGTAGCCCTACGACCGTGAGCGAGTAAAGCCGATCCCAACATGTACACACCGAAGTAGCCAGGCTGCCAGTGTTGCACACCGTCAACACGTTCAAGCCCTCGCCGCCAGTCTTGCCCTTGCGCAACTCCCACAGCCAATCGGCACCATGCAGGCCCATGTCACGGTTACGCTTCAAGTCACCAGCATGCACCGCCTCGCAGGCCTTCTTGACGCTCTCAGCGAGCGCCTTGGCATCGTCACTCTCGACTGCGACGGACTCGCGAATGCGGTCCATTGCTTCACCAAGGTTCACGGCGGTCGGGCGGGACGATTGGAGGTAGTCGAGCTTTGGCAGCATTGATTTACGAAATGAGTCAGCGGAGGAGAGGTCAAATGTATTGCCTGATCCATTGAGAGTGAGGTACAGTTGCCGAGCGAGTGTCAATGCTGCAAGTGAGGCAATGGCCGGGGCGCCCCGGATCTGGGCACATCAGCACTTTGTGCACAGATGAGCGACAGTCCACTCACTTTCATCAACTTGATTGCATCGAAAGCCTCTTCCAGCGCCTCGACAGGGAACCAGTCGACCTCGTGGCTGACAAACATTAGCGACTCCGTCCCAGCCGTCAATATGGCACTTACGGGAGCAGGAGCTGGTCTACAATCTCGATTTTACACTCGTCTCCGACCCGCAGCGAGGTCATCATTGCTGGCAGCTCCTTGACAGTGGTCATCCTGGCGGTGTACTCGTTGTAAGCTGATCTTTGCGGTGCAGCACACGTTCCCATCTTTTGTTGCAAGAGGTCACGTGACTAGGTGCAGTTGCGTGCCTGACGGGGTGGCGACTTGTGTTCTCCTTGGCACGACAGTTGGTCACTCTGGAGAGGAAGTATCTTCATAGACTATGGACATGCTGACGACTAAACACTCGCTCTTAACCCCAAAACCTCACAGTCACGGCCGCTGCGCATATGCGTCCTGCAGCCTGAGCCAAGCGACCCATCCCCGCTTGCCAATATCTTCGGCGACGGCAGGGCGGGCAAACTCCAGTCCTGACCGCGATCCATCAGTATACGTTGTGCAAACTGCGGTACATCACTACGCTACTCTGCACATCGTCTCCGCTCGGGACCCTATGCATCGCGCTTAGGCACGTGCTTTTTCGTCGCGCGCTTTTCTCATTGCGCCCAGTCGCATGACTGCCAGCTTGTGAGCGCCATCAAAGGACGGATCAGTGCCATGAGATGCGCAGCATTGCACATAGGAGTCCAGTGCTTTGTTCAGCTGCGCGATTGCCTGCTCGTCTCCATTGTCAGTGACGTCGAGGGCGGTGATGATGCTTTCCCTCAGCCTATCAAGCGCCGTTGTGACCTCTTCTGTAATCGTCGTCGAGGTTGCACTCATCTGGTGCTCTTGGCGTGTCACTGTCCTTGCTTATATCACTCACCCCAGTTCCAGGCTGGGGACCTCAGCCACTTGGGCTTCCTCTTCCAGACATGTCTTCTTCCCAAGCGATGTGACGGTCCAGATCACACTGCAGTATAGCCGCAGTAGTCTGACACGAAGTCAAACTGATGTTACGGTGGCTAGACACCTACGGATGATTGGAAGACTTGCATACGCGCGCGAAACAGCACACGACTTCGCTGCTGGCAAACAGGTACGGTTTGACCTTGGCCAGAGCACGTCGCTTCTGAACTCTCGTTGATGCTGCTGCGGCTCGTGTAGCAAGGGGCGCTACCTTGTCTCTGACTGGTGAACCCTGTGGAGGTGTTCAAGGACGTTTTCGATGTCAAGTGAGAATTCGCATCGGTGTGTAATCATCGCAGCCTAAGATCAGGACTACGCCATCCGCATGAAGCCACCTAGTCCTCCAATTCGCTTAGCCGTGTGATCGCGGCAATGTAGCAAGCGTGACTGTCCGCCGTGCGATCAGTCCTCTCACACCAATTTTCAAAATCGGTGATAGCCTGTGCCAGGTGCTCAAACTTGTCGCAGGTAAGTCCAGCAGTTCTGAGCTCTTCCAGCCTGTGCGCGTGGTCAATTACGTCTTGCTTCGATGGTGATCTTTCGACGGTACTGTTCTCCGTCGTCATGCTCGTCAAGATATCTACGACGTTGATCAGCACCACGTTGCTGACTACTTGGAGTCTCACCTGGTAAGCTCGTATTCTGTTCAGCAGAAAGACTGCCTCTGCGGTCTTGTATCTCACCGTAGTATCACGTTCCTGTATGGGATGGGTATTGCGAAGGCGGGTCGGGGCTCAGGTGCTCTCAGCCAAAGGGCCACCGTTAGGCTGTGGAGCTACCCCATCGGTCTCTCCAGACTATCACGGATAACGGATAAGCGTGGGATCGCTGCTTTTCAACGGTTCAGGCTCAGATCAAATTTGACCCAAGATTGTGACCTGCTTCGAAGCACGTCTCAAGATCCACGACGACACCGCTTGGAGACAGAGTGGAAAGCTTGGGTGCGCCTCCGGGCCTGGGTTCCATCGAGCATATGCATGGGATCATACGAAAGAGAGCCGTGGGTCATTCGAAAGTCACCGAACGAGACGAGAAGAATGCAATCGAGCGGTGTATGGATGGTTCGTAATGTGGTACTAGGGGGTCGTAGAATAGTCGTAGGTCGTAAGGGGATGGTCGTCTCGGCGATTCTACTGCTTTGCTGCCGCACGGGCCAGTCGTTCGGCGCGCTCCTCGGCCTCCTTGATCTGCTTCTCGAGCAGCTCGAGCTCTGAAGTGAGGGAAGGGATGAGGGATCTCCTGCACGCGCAACATAAACATATGGACACGCGGCATGTACCAAGCGAGACGAACCTCTTGCGGATGACCTCTTCGAGCTCTTGCACTTTCTTCTCCTCGCTAGGATTCTTCTGAGGGGCGGTCGGAGGAGCTACTGGCTTGACCTCTTCCTCATCCTCTTCCTCATCCTCTTCCGTCTCGGACATTTCGTACACCGACGGGTCAACATTCTCATTCCCGCCCCAATCACGCTTCCAGCCCGGCGGCGGCTGGCCTCGCGGGGGCACGTGCACAGAGTTCAGCGAGGCCTTTGAGTCGTTGTTGTGTGCAAACGAGATGGACATTGGCGTCGTCGGCCGCGGTGCTGCTAGTGTAGGTGTCTCTGGGCGAGATGCGGTGGAGCGGCTGCAGGTATGCCATCAGCATTGATAGGGTTGGGAGGCGAAGAGCGCGATGGCAGACATACCGTCCCTTTGGCTCGACCTCCTGGCTCTGACGCGGCGTTGAGTCCGCTTCGACATCTTGGCGCACTGTCCCGGTCTGCGGTTCTGGGAGAGACATGGTGGACGCTGATCACCGTTGCCGTACGCAGGCGTAAGGGTCCGAAAGGGCGATGCAGCGAGCCTGTGGGGAACGCGTGTTTCATGTGGTGGTACGCGTCAGGGCGTTACGGCCTCCACAACGCGAATCGCAGCATGCCTTCGTAAAGTGCAATGCCGAAACTCCGAAGCCAGCGGCTGATGGCGAGATGATCCAGGATGAAGTCGAGGTGGTTTGTTGCTCAACACTGGCCGCCATAATCTTTCAGAATCGAGAGATGCAGCAGACTGAATCATGATGACAATGGCTGGATGGATGGTCTCCATGCGTGGATAGTACGTGTCTGAGGCATCAGTCACCAGCACCACAAGTCAGCACCTCGGGGATCCATGCGCCAGCAGATGGACTGAGGCCTGACCACGACGGCGTCACCATCCCGCAAACACTTGGCCGAGCCGACGCTCCGTCATTTTGCACTCTGCATCCACGGCAGACCCAAGCCCGGAGGACTGACCAATCGCCGGCGGGCATCGGTCGGCGGGGCACACAACACCATCCTTTGTCCGTCCCCTATCGTAGATCGTCGCCGGGCGTCAATCCGGGCATACGCTCGGCCCGTCGCCGTGAGAAGTCCTCTGTGTACTTAAGGTGGGCTCGACGCGTCTCAGCTCCAGTTCCCATCACACCTGCTCCCTCATTACAATGTCAAGCTCAAACCTCACTCTTGCAGTGGGAACTTCGCACGCCACGGCAGGCGGCACAGATGCCAAGCCCAACAACGACGCAAAGCCAGCGACGACACCCAAGCCATTCGCTTTCTGGGCAGTGTTCGCAGCTCTCTGCGTGTCATGTCTGCTGTCTGCCCTAGACTTGGTGAGCACGCTAGTATAAGCTTAATGCCGATAGTGACTGATTTGCCAAGACTGCCGTCTCAACCGCGCTTCCAACCATCATTGATGAGCTCCAAGGCCGTCAATTCGTCTGGGTCGGCTGTATGTCTCCTCGACCTGCACATGGACCGAGCTGATTGCATCTCATCACTAGCGGCGTACACTCTTACGTCAACCGCGTTGATGCCCATCTCGGGGCCATTGGCCGCCGTGTTCGGCCGTCGTTTCATGATGGTCACTGCCCTACTCATCTTCATGCTGGGATCTGGACTGGCCGGAGGCTCACGCCATGTGAGCAGCATGAACATGATGATTGCGGCTCGTGCCGTTCAAGGCGTCGGTGGCGGTCTCATCCTCGCCCTGACCGAGATTGTCATCAGTCAGTCCTTTTTGGTTCTCACACCACACCTGCTGACCCGCGCAGCCGACCTCGTTCCCCTTCGCGAGCGTGGTATCTACGCCGGCATACTCGGTGCTGTCTGGGCACTCGCGTCTGCCGTCGGCCCGCCTATTGGCGGTGGCCTGACAGCACACTGGGAATGGCTCTTTTTCCTCAACCTCCCTCTTGGTCTGATCGCGCTCGTACTGGTCGTCATGTTCCTCAACGTCAAGACACCCGCGGAGCACTGGACCGAAGGCATGAAAGCGTTCGACTGGATTGGCAGCTCCTTGATGATTGGCGGTGCAACCGGTGTCATTTTGGGCTTGGTCTGGGGCGGCGGCACCTACGCCTGGTCCGATGCCAAAGTTCTTGCACCGTAAGTTGCGCCTACTAGCCGAGGTCGACGCTGACGAGATCACAGCCTCATCGTTGGTGCTGTCGCGCTTGTGGCCGCGTTTGTGTACGAGAAGAAGCTGGCCAAGAACCCCATCGTAGGTCACTCGATCAATCAATTGCACGCGACTGACTCGGCCAGATCCCCTGGGAGATTATTGCCACTCGCACAGCCGTGTCGGGCCACCTCTCGACTTGGCTCCACGGTTTCGTCAGCATTGTACTCGTCTACTATCTCCCCGTCTACTTTCAAGCCGTCAAAGGCAGCTCTGCTATCCGCAGTGGCGTCGAGCTCCTCCCGACCGCTTTCACCGTACGTATCCACGGCGGATCTGGAGCATCCCGCTGACAAGCCAGATCGCCCCCATGGCCATGGTCGTCGGTGCCGTCGTCACCATCACGGGCAAATACCGTATCTGGAGCTACGTCGGATGGTCGGTTGTTATCCTCGGATTCGGCCTCATGTCGCTCTTCAAGATCGCCACGGCCACGTACGCCTGGGTCTTGATCCAGATTGTGCTCGGAATCGGAATCGGCATCATGTACTCGGCAACGATGTTCCCCGTCTTGGCACCTGTGCCCATCCCGCAGGGTCCGCATGCTATGGGGTTCATGGTCTTCATGAGGTGTGTATCCATGCTGTGCTATGCCTGCAGCGCTGATCGATCTGCAGGAACTTTGGCCAGACCTTTGGCGTGTCTATTGGAGGCACCATCTTGCAAAACCAGGTCAGTTTTTACATGGACCTCGATACCTTTTCTGACACTGCACAGCTTGCTGGCAAGATCCCCGAGTCGATCACATCTCAAATCGGTGTCGGAGGCGCTGACCTGTGAGTCCTGATCGCCTGATATGCACAACACCCGCTGACTCGCATGCAGCTCCTTCGCCATCATTCCCGTCATTCACACGCTCGCTACCGACGTTCAGCAAGTCATCAAACAGGCTTTCACCGATAGCCTGCGCCTCTTATGGCTCGTCATGATCGGTTTCAGTGCGCTCGGGTTGCTCACAGCACTGATGTTGAAGGAGATTGTGAGTGAGCACCTTTGTTCTTGGCTCGTGCTGACTTTCACTAGCCGCTCGCCACCGAAACGGACGAGAACTGGGGCTTGCATGAGAAGAAGCAATCAGAAGATTTGGAGCGGGGCAAGGAGGTGCAATGATGTAAATCCACATGTAATAATACTAGAAGACGATGAGGGACTAGCAGAGTTCAACAGGACGCTAGATACGTCTCGTGGTCGTTGCCGTCCTTACGACACCCTCCGGCGTCCACGTATCAGAGACTGTACGCTGAATGACGTCCTGACTATTAGGGGCCCAATCGACATTGGAATCCTCTCTATAATTACTCGTGATGCGCGTTAATGCGCACGGCTGGCAGTATGTATCGAGGAAGTTTGGTTTGTGCCGTGACGCAAGGATGACCACAGCTTGTGTCTCGCCGGGCGATCTCCCGCACTCAATGCAGGGATTGCCGACGTTGATGCGTTTGTTCCAAGATGGAGAGCTGTCGAAAGATTGACTCATATTGGTCGACGCGTTGGGAGTTCAGAAACTCTCTTGTAGAGCCTGTGCGGTGATCCAAAGTCCGATTGTCACTAAGGAAGTCCCGCAGCGGTCTGCCTGTCACCATTTCCACTGATGGAAGCCTTCGGTGCACCTTTGTAACGCGTAAGATGAGCCGGCCGGCCCAACGCAGGTGACATCCCTGCGGTCCCGTACCGCACGGCAAAGCCAAGCGCCATCTCGAAGCCGCATCGGACGAACAGAGCGATCAACAGAAGTAAGTCTGACGTAGATACGGTTGAATCGTGCGGCTCCCGCGCCCACGTCGTCCCTCCCTCCCTTTCTCGCATAGGCGACCGAGCACAAGTGCCACTCACGATAGATCATGCGGTGGCCAAGCTAGCGTGGTTCGGCCGGCGGGCAGCTGATCGCCCGACGCCATGTCGTCATCCCCGCATTAACAGTCTTGGCTGAGCCGGTTGACCACCCGAATCCGAGATTTCACCTAGAGCCAAGCTGCTGTAATCACCAACATGATCCCGTCATGGGTACTTTTGTGCTCTATCGCGTTTGTGCTGCCTTCAAGTACTGCGCAGAATGCGACAAGCTCGACGTTCGTGGCAGTGTGGCATAATCTGTCCAGTACTGAAGCCTCTCCGCAGCTTGTCAAACAGCACCAGCACTTCATCTGACAGTCAACCGGGTCAATCTTCCGCGAGTGATGCATCTGTCACCGGCTCGGCCACCGTGACACGACAGGCTGTCTCCACCGCCGTTCCTTCGCCTACAGCATCGCTGGATTCTCCCATCGAGGATCAGGAGATTGTCCCTCCTCTGCAAGGTAAGATCGTCAGGCCTGGTCCGCTTCATACTGATTATCTGCAGGGTGGTGCAACGGTGGCGAAAACGCGTCGTACTGCCCGGGTCTTGTACGCAGATGTACATCACTGGATCAGGGCTGACGCAGCACAGCTTCTGCAGGATGTTCAGTTGTCCGGTGTCTATCCCGATTCAAAGGTTAGCTCAGCCATAATACGTTGACTTTTCCATTAACTCAGCCAGACCTTCGCAGACAAAGTGAATTGCGCCATTGAATCCGGCGAAAAGCTCAGTTGTACAGCCCACTCTCCGTTCACGTGAGGAAACATTGTCTGTCAGTCGTGGTCACCTCTCTCTTTCAAGAAAGCTCACCATTATAGGCCTTCGACGCGCTCGGGGACAACGTCACTATCGGCGACATTGCTGGCTTTGTCAACTCTAGCTTTGTGAGCACCGCATCCCTGCATGCCTCGCGCATCTGACGCGCCGCAGAAAGGTGAAGGCCAAGAGTTGTCGCAAGTTGAGATCCAAGGGTTCAACGCCAACCCGGCGATTCTCGGCAACGTCGATGACCCTGTGTACCGCGGGTTTGTCAGTACGGTGAATGGGTATTGGACGAACCTCATCAGGTGGGTGGTTGAGAAACGGCGACCGGTTCTGACGCTGGCCAGGGAGACCAACCAATCAGCGCTGTGTCGCGACGACTGCGACAGCAGCTTGATCCCTCTGAACAACACGATTGTGGTCCCGGGCGGTCGATACCGCGAGGTGTACTACTGGTACGTAGTGTCTGGCCGGTTGATCATAGACTTACATTAGCCAGGGATACCGTACGTGTTTCATTGGTTATGATTGTGATACTGATTGATGGCTGTAGTACTGGGTCTTGCGTGCGTTACGCCGATAGTGAAGAAGCCGGCTGACGCGGCGCAGAGGGGCTTTTGAAATCAGAGCTGTACAGCTACGCCAACGACTTGCTGCAAAACTTCATGGACCTTATCGACGTAGGTCGCAGGCTGGCTTGACACTCGCTGACTGATACAGCTATATGGCTTCATCCCGAACGGCGGCAGGTGAGGTCGAGCCACTGAGCTGCTCGTCCCCGCTGAGACTGTTCAGGAAATACTACCTGAACCGATCCCAGCCACCCGTCTTCATCCAGATGATCGACGCTTACATCAAGGAGACGGGTAACACGACTATCCTTGAACGCGCGCTTCCTTTGGCATCTGTACGTCTCGTTGATGTGCCCATGACCAGGCCTGAACTTCATAGACCGAAATGGAGTGGTGGAAGATCAACCGCACAATCTCGGTCACGTCTCCATACACCAACACGTCGTATCGCGTCGCTCACTATGCCGTCAACAACTCGGCACCACGGCCTGAGGGCTACGTGGAAGACATCGACGTTGCGCTCGGTGCTCAGCCACCACTGAATGAGTCGCAAAGAAGTGACATCTACGCCGAACTGGCGTCCGGCGCTGAGTCAGGCTGGGACTATACGTCTCGCTGGACAAAGGAGCCACTTGGGAACACGACGGACAACAGTGTACCACTGCGCACGCTCAATGTTCGCTCCATCATCCCGGTTGACCTGACTGCGCTCTTGGCGGGCGACCACTCGCTAGTACGTGGCAGCCGTCCACACACGACCAAGCTCATGTGTACAGCTCGCTGGCCTGTGGGAGCTCTACCTGAATTCGACGGACAACAGCACCGTGCAATCCGACTATTCGTGGAAACCAGCATACCACCGTGCCGAGTCTGAAGTCTTCACCAACGCCGTCCTCGACCTGCATTGGGATTCGGCAAAGTCGTACTTTTACGACTTCAACTTGACATCCAATTCGCGCACGGACAACTTTAGCCCGGCTGGATTATGGCCGCTCTGGCAGAATATTACACCTCCCGAGATCGTCGGTAGCGATGAGGAGGCACTCAAGGTGTTCTCGGGGGTACGCTACCTGCTCGAGACGTATGCCGGGATTCCCAGTGTCGCGAGTCTGCTGCAAACGGGTTTGAACTGGGTACGTTCGTTCGCGGGCCGTGACGTATACGTTGACACAAGCAGGACTTCCCGAACGCTTGGCCACCTCATCTTTGTCAGTGCCGCGCACGGCACGAGCGCAAGACTCACAACCCACAGACACGTCAATCAAAGCGCTCGATGCAATCACTCGCGCGGTGCCCAATGCGTCACAGTGGAACACTTCGGTTCTGTATTCTGACATCCCGGCTGGCCAATTCGGGATCAACGAGACGGATCTCCCTTCGCAACCGACCGTCACGATCGGCAACACGTCTCTTGCGATCCCAGAGGCCGAAGGCAAACCTTGGCCGTTGGGTCTGCAGATCGCCTATGCCAACAGGTAGGCATTGTTGCGCAGCGAACACGGCTGATGCCGCGCAGGTACATGCAGGCATCCTTCTGCTCATGGTATAGTGCGCACGCCCTACTGCCTCCCACAAACCACTACTGACGCTCTGTAGGCACCGGTGGCGAAATCGATGGTTTGCTGCAGCAACTCCCCCTTTCCGACCTGAACGCAACGGGGACATACCAGACTGATCCATCAACGGGCAACCTGCCCACGGGCGTCATGTTTGAAAAGGCGAGCTGTGCCCATTGCGCGTCGGTGGCATCATCGCTGATGCACGAACTGCAGTTCAACACGACTGATCCGGATGCGGCGGGAGGCGGCGGTGAATATACCGGTCAGTACGGGTTCCGCCCATCTTTCGACTGATACTGACTTGTATGCTTAGTGCAAACGGGCTTCGGGTTCGTCTTCACAGAATGACAAACGAAGCACTGACCTGGCCTGCTTATTCTCAGCTGGACAAACGGTGTTGGTGAGTCATCCCTTCGATGGTCCTGTTTGCGCTTACCTTTACCAAACAGTCCTCTGGCTCGCCGGCGTGTACGGCGAATATTTCTCAGCGCCCACCTGTCCCCTGATCCCGATTCTCGAAAACGCGGCAAACTCCACGAGCGTGAACGGGACAGCGACGGCGCTCTTCGCCGGATACCGGATCCCAAGAGGCTCATGATGATATACCGCTAGCGGTGGTTGAATGGGCATTGTAGCGTTTAGTGAGGTGAAGTGAAAGCGGGATCCATCTGCCATGCTATGCTATAATCACCAAACGACTTCAGCTGTGCCAGCGTTAGTCGACGATTGTGCAGACCTGTCGAACGTACCCTCGTGCGTCATGACACCCTTGTCGACCGTCATGGCAAACACTTTTGGGTACACGAAGCGCTGGTCGTATTCGCGCATGACTTCGGCCGTGAGGTACTGTTTGTCTTTGACGAGTTGCTGAAAGTGTCGGGTCAGGTACAGTGTTTGCAGGGTGATGACTAGGTGCAGGAGCGGGGTCAGGAAGGGGTGGGATGGGTAGAGGAGGTAGGATAGTAGGGGGGCTGGTGGAGGGAAATAGCTGGTGGCTGTTAGCGTTGAACGGACGTTAAGAAAGGGAGAGGGGACAGACCAGAAGAAGAGGAGGTTAAAGTCGGGTGGATCCCATACGCTCAAGCTCTGGATCGAGTTGGTGCTTGGCTTTGATGCGGTCGCGGCGGAATCGTAGCCTAGTAGGTGCAAGATCATGCTCCTGTGGCATCACAGTCAGCACGACGGTCGGAGACCCTAACGTCATTGAACCCACTTTGTAACGGTCCATAGTACACACGCAAAGCGTGCCGCATACCCTACTGCCTGCTGAGAAGTCGAGGTAGCTACCGGTGTCGAAAACACGTCGTCTCGACCCGGCGCAGGGACCGAGTGCGCGTTGGGCGAGTTGATCGTGTTCTGGGGCGCGAATGAGCTGGCTAGCCATGCCGATCGCGCAACTCACGGGCTGATTGGCCGAGCGCAGTTGCATGTCGTACCGCCTGAACCTGGTAAAGACGTAGAATGCATTCGCAAATGCAACTCCTAGGACGATGACTGTATAGAGAATTGTCTATGTGCAGGTCAGTCAATTTGACAGTCGCCGGCGGACAGTCGACCTACCGTCCAGCTACCCAGCACACTCGTCGTTGGTTTCTTGTCCTCGAACCGGCCCTCCCAGCGATCGCGCTCGCCACTGCGCAGGATGCTGTCCGGCCTCGAGACCGTGCCAGTACCGAACAGTGGTGCACGCAAGAGAAAGTGAACGACATGTAGGATGACAGCGATGGGTGCCGCCCAGTGCAGAGGCGGCGTCAGCGAATCGGGAAAGTAGGTATCGATTAGTTCATGTGGTAGTGACGTGATTCTGCAGTCTGTCAGCCTCTGCAGTTGACAGGTAGAGGAGAAGAGGAACGGACCGATCCCAGATTGGTCGTTTCCTAATGATCCGCTTACGCTTCTCCCCGAGCCCTGGCTGCTGAACAGGTGTCGACTTTGCTTGCTCGGCTTGCCGCGCCGCACGCAAGTTTGCCTTCATGTCGAATGGGATCTTGGCACTCCTCGAGGGCGTCCATGGTGTCGGCGAGCCTAGAACAGAGCTGGAAGCAGAGCCTTCGATCGAGTAAGAGATTGGAGTGCGGTACACTTTGCTCGCCGCTGTCGGCTGCGGCGTCTCATACCCCGTGCTCGTACCAGTACTGGTACTAGTCCCCGACGAGGTGTGGCCGTTGCGCAGTGGCGTGCTGGCCGCTTGGGATGCACGGAGGTGAGGCGACGGGAGGTAGTGCAGTCCTGACTTGCGAGACTGGCGTGCGAGTGGTGTGTGTGACATGGTGTGCTGTGCAATGTGAGTAGAGTCGAGCTGCCGGCGAAGACGTTGTTGCGTGGCCAAAACGCGGAAAGGAGTTCACCACGTGGTGTGTTAGGCGCGCGGCGTAGGACGAGTTGCAGCGCTGACACCACCGCAAGGCCTGCGAGACCTGGCTAGCATCCGTCTAGCATATGCTGCTACTTGTTCTAGCACGAGGCACCCAGGATTGCTAGCCAGACTCAGCAAGAGCGACGTGCCTGCTTTGTTTGTGCTCGATCTACCATTTCCACAAGTCACCGTTCAACAGCACTCGACGCACCCACCGCAGCCCGCAGACAACCCTCACAGCCAGCAGGCAGCTTGGCGGACATCTTCGGCTCAGAGTCAGGCGGCGCGCAGCTCGGAGCACGGTCCGACCCCTTGCACAACTGGGCGTAAACAACCCACAATGTCGACTTCGCCCTCGCACGGTTCCATCAGCGTGCAGTCTGTTTCCTCCTCTTCACTACTACCAGAGACGTCTACGCGCTTTCGCATCAAGCGGCGATCGAGCGGTCAGTACCAGCTTGCATAGACTATCCCGCTTACAGTCGCAGCCTCCACTCCATCGCCCGTCAAAGCTGATGTGTCTTCCGTGTCAGACACGAGCAGGTACTCGACACCTCCGTCAGAGATATCACGGGGCTCTGTAGATCGCTCGCTGCGAGAGACAACGCCTGACTTGCGCTCGCCAGAGGGTGACTTTTCAACACCGCCAGAGGGACCAACGCCTATGACTGGGACGGTAGTCAGCACGCCGGATACAGTCATGCCGGGCGACAAGCACCTTGCCATCAACAGAATCAATCGAGGGATCTTGAGACCGACCGGTACCCCTGGATCAGGCAACGGTGGTATGTGGCCGTCAAGCTGCAGTGCAAAGCTTAACGCCTCTCAGTCCGCTTCTTCCCCAAGAACAAGTACCGCGTCATCACGCCCAACACTTCCGCAGACGCCATCCACGTCGACGGCTTGGATGATCCCAGACCGACACCTCGCCCTCCCAGTTCCCCGGCACCCTCATCCTTCCTCGAACGCCTGCGCGCGACAGCCTCGCAGTCGTTCTCATTCACATCTTCCGCCGCGGTGCCTGCATCACCTAGCCAGTTTTTTGCGTCGTCGACCACGACAACGGTTGCAGACGAGTCATGGGAGGCTCCAGGAGAGGAAGGCGAGGTCTCAATGGCGTCTGCGTCGGAAGCGTCCGAGTTCAATTCGCCGTTGGTCGAGTCACCAAAGAAGGTCGTGGGCGTTAGCCCTGGATTCAGCGGCGAGCCATCGTTTGATCATTGGATGGCGTCGATCAAAGTCCCTTCGCAAAGCCCATCACCGACCGCATCGCTCAGTACCTCACCGACCGCACCACCGCCAACAACCTCGCCATCGCCCACACAAGAAACGTACGGAGAGCTCTCGAGCCGCTCGATGATTGTGCCGGAAGACATGTCGAATCTGTTATCGGCAGACGGGTTTGGCGGTGGCAGTCAATTCGGATCACCGTCGATCAGCCCTGCATCCGATACGTCGTTCTCAATCCAGGCGGCTTTGCCGCCATTGGCGACGGAGAGTACGAGTCCAGTCTCGTCTCCGTCAAGAGCGCAGTCTAGCTTTCTGGACGTGGAAGCGTCAGACGAGTCGAGAGTCGAGTGGTCCAAAGATGAGACCGAGACGATCCAGGCGCGAATCCCGCAAGAGGCTTTGGTGCCCATCACAACCAGTCGTGTATCGTCACCGGCGACAAAGCAGGTACCCGCAGCGACCAGCGATATCTCTGCCGACGCTTCGCAACACTTTTTCACACCGCACAAGCCAGACAATACTGTTTACTTTGACGCCCCGTCTCTCACACACTCACTGTCCTCACCCTCGTCCTCGCTCGGCCCACCCTCCATCTCCGCCACACCCTCCCCAATCATGCTTCCCGCGTTCCTCCGAGGTCCAACGCAGGATTTCTTTGCGGCGCAGTCAAACCACCTAGCGGCCGTTGTCAAATCGCTACAACTACACCAGGATCTCGTCCGAGATCTACAGCGTGACGTGGCGGAACGCGACGAGGTGCTGCAACAGCTCAAAGAGGAGCGCGAGAGCGTTGCGGGCGAGCTGCAGAGTGCTCAGGAGCTGATTGCGGCGGCTGAAGCGAGAGAGCGCGAGCTTGGAGATGCAGCGCATCGAGCGCTGCCAGATCTCAGTACCCGAGATCTACAAATCCGGCTCGAAAAAGAGCGGCATGACGTTGATAATGTCCGACGGGAGCTGGAGCAAGCGCAGGAGAGGATCCGGCGGCTGGAAGTGGACGCTTCGGAAGCGGCTAAGCGCGCAGACGCAGCGGAGGCTCAGGCGCGAGAGGTTGAGATCATGGCCGCACATCGGGGCTCTTCACCCTCGAAGCTCAAGGAAGCGCTCGCGAGGGTCGCGCAGCTAGAGAGGGAGCATGAGGAGCTGCATACTGCCAATCAGGAATGGCAGCAACGTCTACGGGATCAAGCGGATGATTACGAGGCGGGATCGGACGAACGGTTACATGTGATCGAGCAGGACTGGCAGCAACGACTCGATGACCTACGGGACGATTACGAGGCGCGGTTGGATGAGGCGATTCACGCTGACGACAAGTTGCGCGAGGTCGAGCAAGAGTGGCAGCAGCGCCTTCGGGACCAAGCGGACGACTACGAGGCGCGACTCGAAGAGGTCGGGTCTGACGCGCGTGTCCACATTGTCGAGCAGGAATGGCAGCAGCGCCTCAACGATCTTCGCGACGACTACGAGGCGCGTTTGCGCGAGGTCAACGAGTCGCACGACGACAAGGAGGTCGATGAAGACTTGCAGGCCAAGGTCGACGAGCTCGAGGAGGAGAACGCAGAGTGGCGTCGGGTCATTGCGGAGATTGAGGCGGATCTGGAGAGCCTCAGGCGGGAACATGATACGACCAAGCGCGAGCATGCAAAGGTGGGTCGCTTCTTTGACTCGCTCGAGGTTTGGGTCTGACTGTACCACAGGTGGTCAATGAATTGCGCAATGTTGGCTCTGACCATGCTGCGCTTCGCGAATCGCAGACGGATCAGTCGGCAACGATCCAGCGACTCGAGCGCGAGGTTGCACGACTGCGCTTGGAGTCGAGCAGTAAAGATCTCGACATGATGAACTTGCACAAGCGCAAGGCCGAGCTGAAAGAGGACCGCGAGATGCTCAACATTGCGCTCGACTCGAAGCAGCAGGAGCTCGAGCTGGTACGTTGGCGATCGGCGTGTGCGGGTGATGACTGACGTGATCAGATCAAGCGCAAGTTTTCGGTCCGGGGCGTGGCGGGCTCGACACCGCTGCCGTCTGCGAGAAAGGACGAGTCGATGGCGTCGATGGCGACGCCGATGCCGATGCCTGGCGCTGTGCGTGCCAGTCGTCGGCGGTCTTCAATGGCGCTCGTCACGCCTGGAATGGACAGGAAGCCGCTACGATCAGCTTCAGCTGTGCCGATGAGGGTGCTCGGGGAGTCCCTGCGGCAGCCTACAACTCAGGAGCGTCTCAGTCTAGGTAAGGGATCAAGCTTGCGCCCACGCGAGGCAATGTTGGCTTGACGATGCATACTATATTACTCGTGTCTCGGCCGCGTCGTTCGCTCATCGTCCTCAACCTCTGACTCTGCTGGACGCTTATTTCCCCTCGGCTCGTGCATCGCCGCATCCAAATCTTCCAACGCGAGCTCGCCATGCTCGGTCTGCGCAAACACTGCAGCCGCCTGCTCGAGCGTTAAAGGGTGATCGCCCTCACCCTCGGCTCTCGCTGGATCTCTAGATTGCGCCAAGCCCTCCAACAGCTCCAAAGTCTGCCTCTGTTCGTCCGGCCTGTCCTCTCCCTCTCCTTCTCCCTCACCCTCCAACATGGGATCAATCTCCTGTTCGACCTCCAGCGGCGGCGGTCTCGACTCTCCATAGTCGCGCGGTCGGCCACGCATCTGGTCGTCGCGCAGCTTTTTGCGTCTCGGTTTCGGCACGAGATCGTCGCGCGCGCGCACTTCGTCGGCTTGTGGGACGAGGTGCCGGAGTGAGTCGGGGAGGAGCATGGGCGGTTGTTTGGTTTTGGGTGGACGACCGCGCGTCTTGGGGAGCGATGAGGGAAGAGGCAGGTGGGCTAGGTGGGAGTGCATTGGGATTGGATTGCCGGAAAGAGCGGGCAGGGGTGGGAGCAGTGGGATGATGAGGTGTGGCGCTGGCGGGACAGTGCCGGTCTGTGGCATGTCAACAATCAGTTCATGACTACACGATCAACGCACCTCCTTCCAACCCTTGATCAGACCTTCGACATAGGTCCTGACTTCACGGAGCGTGCGCCGAACTTCGTCATTCTCCTTGTCGAGGCGCGGCATGCCCGCATCAACCACCACATCCGAGACGACAGAGGCCAGATCCTCCTTCAGCAACGCGAGTTGCGCGTCCCCCTCTCGCTTGGCCGTCATCATCCGTTCAAGTACGCCACGCAGCACCCCGAGCTCCTTGTCCTTTTGCGCGGTGGCCGCCTTGACGGTCTCGATCTGATCTTGGATATCCTGCTCGTGCACCGGCTCGGCCGACAGAGACACTAGGAACGCTTTGCGTTCTTCGAGTTCGCGCTCGATTGATTTGATGGTCAACTCGTTGACGGATGTAAGGGGCTTTGACTTTGTAGGAGTCAGGGCATCGCGCAGTGCATTGCGCGAGACGATGGGCGCTGCCTGTTGTGGTGCACCAGGTGGAGGCGGATAGCTCGAGTGATCTGCGGCGGCCGCAACGTTGGCGAGGTGACCCAAGCCCGAGCCCAAGCCGAGGAAACCCTGGATGCCTTCACCCTCGCCACCTTGGCCACTGAAGGGATGCGCATGGTGTTCGTCATGCAATGAGTGCGACGGCAGATTGAACTCGTCCTCGACGTTTGCGTGCTCGTGCTCGTGCTCAGCCGCCTGGTCGGGCACAGCGCCGCCGCTCGCGAGGATCAACAACCGGATCTCTCGCCTCAGTGCCTCGTTGTCCTCTTCGAGCGCGCGAAGCGTCATTCGCATGGCCTCGACTTGGCCTGCCTTCTTTGCGCGAGACTTTTCCGCCGCTTTGCGGTTGGCTTCCTTGCGTTGGCGTGCATTGGGCGAGTCTGGTAGGTCTGAACCATCGTCGGCTTCTGGCGTGCCGGCGGCTGCGGACAGTGTGGGTGGAGTGACCGGTGCCGATGGGAATGTATCCACTGCAAGTACTTCGAGTGGCTGTGCCATGGCGTTCCAGCTGCCCCAAGTCTTGCGCTTGAGATGGATAACAGCGACTCGAGAGGAATAATGACTGTCAACAAGAGGCGGCGGATTGAGCCAACCCGCGGATCACATTGGCGAATTGCCATACACATCATTGCCACGTCAGTGAATAATGCAAAATGCTGGTCGTGGACAAACTCCCAGGATACGCTGAATTCATCCCGTGCAATACCACCACCGATGAGCGGAAGTCGGCGTGTCTGATCTACGAACGTGTCGTACTTCAACACGGATTGCCCTCCATCATTATTTCAGACCGTGATCCGCGATGGACCGGGCTTTTCTGGCAAGAACTAGCTCGAAGATGAGGCGTGAAGCTCGCCATATCCACGTCCTATCATCCCCAGACTGATGGAGCCACCGAAATAGTCAACCAGACTATGTATGTGTCACGCCCACGGCCGTGTCACGTGCTGAGTAGACCGCCTCGCGGCGCTCAGAGTGCCACCGGTACACTTGCCTAGCAACTCTCGATATTGACCTTTTAAGGCAGCGGTAGGGACCGGACACCCAGAGGAGGCAAGCGCGGATGATGGGACATTGACGGCTGAGACGGGTGACGCTGTGCGGCGGCGTTTGGCTGGTCGTGCGCGGACTGGCGAGTGAGGGGTGGGGTCTGCAGCCTCGAGGATCGGTGCTGTCAAAGGCGTATAACCGTTGGTGTCGAGGTTCTGTTGAGCGAGTCGTCACGAGTCCCGCGTCTCCGTGACACACGCTCATATCATGTATGCACTGCACGCTCGGTAGACGTCGGATGCTGGTCAGGCCGCCGAGTCCCGTGCGGCGGCCGCGCTGGATCAGGTGGCCCCACGTGTGCGGATAATCCTCCCTGCCGCGGAGAAACCTGGTTGAGGGCACCAAGCGCGCGCCAGTGACTCGCCAAGGTCGGCAGCCACTTGGCATGTGACCGACACTGACGAGTCTGCGCTGGAGCCACAACGGAGCTTCCTTTCGGATCAACAGGCGCGAAGCCCGAGGGATTCTCCGCGTCTTGGAAGCACGTCCCGAGCTATAAAGGCGTTAGCCGACTGCTATGGCGGGACGGTCCGAACGCACTTCATTATTACTCTACTGAAACATTCACCATGGGCGTCCCAGCAACACCGCATGTTGGCGGGATGGATACCATCCGTAGCCTCGTCAACAATACGAACCGCAACTGGTGGGCGGACCCGGGCATGCGCCGGCTGGCGCTCGCCATTGCAGTCGGGTTTGCCGGTGTTGGTCAGTGCTCCGTCTGTGCGACACGTCCATTCTAACACGCATGCAGTCAACTCGGGCTACGACGGTTCGCTCATGAACGTACGTAGTGACGCGACCATCCGCACTCAACGCTCACCTTACCCAGGGGCTGCTCGCCATGCCTCGCTTCGTCGACCACATTGGCAACCCCGACGGCAACAAGCTTGGAATCATTACAGCCGCCTACCCTCTCGGTCAGATCATCTCGGTCAACGCCGCTGGCTGGACAGCCGACCGCTTCGGGCGCAAAGCGACTCTCGGTTAGTCATCCTTGATAGCCAACTTCACGAATGCGCGCTCATGAGCCGTGCAGCGTTTGGTGCTTTCGTGATCTTGGTCGGTGCCGTCTTCCAGACATTCAGTCAAAACGGCGATCAGTTCCTCGGCTCGCGCTTGATCATCGGTGTGGGCTACGGTTACCAGTATGTGGTCGTGTCGCATGGGGACGACGTGCTGACGCCTCGCAGGTCCGTTGGCGCCGCAGCATACGTGTCGGAGATTGCACACCCTCGAAACCGATCCGTGTGCTCGGCCTTGCTCAACACTTGCTACTTGTCAGTAGCACCCCCCATCAGGACAGTACTGACCCTAGCTCAGTATCGGGTCTATCACTGCCGCATGGATCTCATTTGGTACACTGCACCTGAACAGCGCATGGTGCTGGAAGGTACGTCTATCCCATCTCGTCCCTAGTACACAGCTGACATCCTATAGGTCCCCGCCCTCCTTCAGATCGTTCCGTGCGGCTTCCAACTGCTGTCAATGTACTTCATTCCCGAAAGCCCGCGCTGGCTGATCGCCAAGGGGCGTAACGACGACGCGCACCGCGTCTTGGCCAAATACCACGCCAACGGCGACGAGAACGACGAGCTCGTCAACTTTGAGCACAACGAGATGGAGCACGCGATCGCGGTCGAGCAAGCGGCGACAGAGGGCACAACGTACGCGGCCTTCTTCAAGACGCCGGGGAACCGCCACCGTCTTTTGATCTTGGTCATGGTCGGCTTGTTGAGCCAATGGGTTGGCAACGGCATCATGTGCGCACCCTTCCCCTGCGCTTGGCTTGCGACTGACGCGGTTGCAGTTCGTACTACCTCACAAAGATCCTCACATCCGTGGGCATCACAAGCTCAGATCAGCAAGCAGGCCTCAACGGTGGATTGCAGATCTGGAACTGGTTCTGGGCTATTGCAGGCAGTATGGCGTGCGAGCGCCTTGGCCGTCGGTTCCTCTGGCTCTCGTCTTCCGGTGGCATGCTCAGTGAGTGGCCGTCTCGGACAAGGAACGCCAGCTCACACGCACAGTCTTCTACATCTGCATCACCATCTGTTCGGCTCAATACGCTATCAACGGCACTCAAGGCGCTGGGTACGCCGCTGTACGTTGCTACGATCCTATAGTGTAGCGCCCGGCTGATCCTTTGCAGATCGCATTCATTTTCTTGTATAATGCCGCCTACGCGATCGCGTTCACCGGTCTCACGCTCTCTTACCCAGCGGAAATCGTCAGCTCTCACCGTGCGCAGCGCTCGTGATGCTAATTGCTCAACAGCTTCCCTTCTCGCTCCGCACCAAGGGTCTCAGTATTCTGCAGCTCGCTGTCGGCGGTGGTCTCTTCGTAAGTCGAGTCTTGCTAGCCCAGGACATTGCTGACCGTGCACGTTTAGTTCAACCAGTACGTCAACCCGATCGCACTCGAAGCCATCGAATGGAAATACTACATTGTCTACTGCTGCATCGTGAGTGCTCTCCCACCAGACCCTCTATGACTAAAGCGCCACAGCTCGCATTTGCCGTCGTTGGCATCTACTACCTCTACCCCGAGACCAAGGGTCTGACGCTCGAAGAAGTCACCGTCGTGTTCGATGGCAAAGGTGCACTCGACGCTGAGGCTGCTACGGGCACCGTCATGCCAATGACGGGCGCCGACAAGTCACTCAAGGACGCAAAGGCAGTCGAGATTGACCATGAAGAAGTTGCACGCTAGCTCGTCGAGCGGCGCTGTTCTTGTTTCTCATACCATGCATGAGTATAATCACCATCTTAACCGCAAGGCCTATAGACCCAGCCCAAATTGAGCCACTCGGATGTGTGTTACGTAATCTTGACGTCTCTTTCGCCACCGAGCTCAGTCATCGGCTTTCGCTCTGCTCTGGTTGGTCTGAGCTCGACAATCGACAATGGCAGCGTCAACGTCTACAAACATGCTGCGTCAAGCTATCGCCTCGTCCTGCTCGAGAACAGCTCCTCGTACAGCTCGAGTCATGGCTCGTGGCTTCGCATCGTCCCCGACTCGGGCGCTGCACAAGTCTCCACTTTGCACCATGCGGCAGGCGGCGTCTCGTATCCGACTGCCTATGCGGCCTCCCATGTCTCGCATGCAGAGTCTGTATTCCTCCCGTATGACAAGCTTTTGCTGACGCCGCAGACCGCTCCATGTTTATCCAAACCGAAACAACACCCAACGACGCTTCGCTCAAGTTCATCCCCGGTGTTCCCGTACTCGAATCGGGCGGCACGTACGAGTTTATGGATCTCAAGTCGTCTATCCCCTCGCCTCTTGCCTCTCGCCTGCTCTCCATTGACGGCGTGACATCGATTCTATATGGCCCCGATTTCGTCACTGTCAGCAAGGCAGACGATCAAGCGTGGTCTCAGCTCAAGCCCGAGATCTTTGCGCACCTGATGGAACACTTTACATCTGGTGCACCACTGTTCAAAGAGGGCCAGGAGCAGGACGGTGGCGCCGAGGACACGCGAATCCTGGACACCGATTCCGAGGTCGTGGCGATGATCAAGGAGTTGTTAGAGACACGCGTCCGACCTGCGATCCAAGAGGACGGAGGCGATATCGAGTTCAAGGGGTTCACAGAGGATGACGGGATCGTCCGGCTCAAGCTCAAGGGCAGCTGTCGTGGCTGCTCGAGCTCGAGCGTGACGCTCAAGAATGGGATTGAGCGCATGTTGACGCACTACATCCCAGAGGTGCAATTGGTCGAGCAGGTTAGTGACCGCTTTGATGTGACAACACGGCTGACGCCTGCAGGTCTTGGACGAGGAAGAGCTCATTGCGCTCGAAGAATTCAACAAGCTCGAGAAACGCCTAGAGAAGAAGGCCAAGCCAGAGTGAGGACGAGCTGCACCACGGTCTTCCCCGCTCACTCTGCAGCATGTCCTCGTACCTCTCGCATTGATTGTATCATACATATGCATCCCTTACAGCTGCTGCACACTGATACCCTCTTCAGGCGCCGGCGCCGCCGTCACGCCTTGAACGGGCACGACCGAGCTCGCGACCGTCGGCGCTATTTGGTTCTTGACAGCATCCACATCGGCCTGCTTGACCCCATTCACCTCGGTCCTCCCAACACCCCGAGCCTCATCCAGCAGTTTCTGCACCTTGCCGAGCTCAGTTTGGACCCCGAGGCGCTCCTTGTAGAGCGTCTGGCGGTCGACCTCGATCTTGCGCTTTTCACTCTCCAGCACGTCCTCGAGCTTTTCGAACAAGGACATCTTGAGCTCGAGCTTCTTCAGCTGAGCGCTGACGAGACGCGAGGTGAGGGCCGAGATTCGCCGGTCCTCGTGCGTGGCGAGTTTTGACGCCTTGGCGGCGGCAGCGCCCAGTGCGACGGCGGCCGCGCGCTCAACCTCTGTCCTGGGCAGTGTCGATTCTGCGGGCTTTTCGTCACCAGCCTCGGTTTCGACTTTGCCTTCGCCGTCCTCCTTGTGCCCATTGGTCTCTGGCGTCTTCTTCAGACCATCGGTGAGCTCGCCGAGGGCACTCTGCGCAGCGGCGGCGGCGACGCCGGGGCCGACCGCGCCGGCCAAGAAGGCAACGACACTCATGACTGGGTTGTCGGTCATCTCGAATGGCAAGCCGTTGATACCGGCTTGGTAGCGGAGCGGGCCGAGCTCGGCGCCCGGTTGACTCAGGTACGGGTCCTCGATGGGCATTTGAAGGAAGCGCAGGACGCATTGGTCCTTTGACCGCGTTTGGACGTGCTCGGCAACCTTGACCCAGTCGTCGTCGTACATTTCGATACCCTCGAGCAACAGCAGCGTCTCCTGGTCCGACCAGTCGTCGCCTGCCGCGTTCGCTGAAGCGTGCTTGAACGCCTCGTAGTCGAACCGTACAAAGTCCGAGCTGAACATTGTTGATGGGAACCGCCCGGTCGTGTAGCAGTTTGTGCAGAGCGTGTACTCGCCATCCTTGACAGAATGGTAACGCGAGCGAGTGCAGTCGGTTCCGCACGTCTCGCAGCTGTATGAAGCGATGGCAGGCTTCTTGTCGGCAGTTGCAAGTGATTCTGACGCGGCACGCTCAGCAATGGCCGATGAGATGGGGTTGGTGGTTCCGGATGGTGTGGTCGAGTAGATGGTTTTCCGGCTTTCGGGGTTAGATGGGTGTACCGCGTTGATAGCGGCGCGAGAGCTCGATGCAATTGCCCCCGGCTTAGTGCCGGGATGAAGAAGAGGAGAGAGGCCCTTGGGCGTGTCGAGGGTGACGCGGAAGTGGCCAGTGAAGGGAGGCCCGAGCGCCGCTGGCCGAGTCTCGGGGTCGATCTGCTCGTGTCAGCGATGCATGCACGTGTGCGTTCAACATACCTGATAGTTGATCAAGCCCCACTGCTCCAAGAAAGCATGCACGCGCATCACGCAGCCCACATCTCCCGCCAAGTTTCGTCGGCATGCCGTGACCGTCAAGTACTCTGTTGGGTTCAAGCGGTACGTGTTGATCATAAAGTCACGGTAGTCTTTGTAGATGGCCGGGGTCTTTGAACGATTGCGATTCGAGAAGAACTCTGGTAGAGACCTCCGCTCGATCGGGTTGATAGTAGCCAGCGAGAACCAGGAAGAGTACGAGGGGATGATCAGAGGGTGTGTCTGCGAGGCGAGGTAGGTTGACGCGAGGGAATGCAGCTGAGCGGCCGTCTGCGAGTCATCCTCCTCTTCCTCGCCATCGTCTTCATCGTCCTCGGCTGCCTTCATCGACACATCGCCTGGCTGCGACGACGACGCGGCGGCATTGGCCGCAGAGACGTCTAGCACAACTCAATGTCAGGAACCCAACAATAAACTCAAGTACGTACCTCCGCCTGGTCCAAGGTTGGCCACGTCACCACCATAGATTGGCTCCCGCTCTCGCTCCTTGCCTGGTGCTAGACCCAGCTCGTGCTCTGTCACGCCGCCGCCGGATGGCTGAGGTGTGGCCGAGCCCAGGTTCAGTTTGAGACGCTTTCGGTCGGGTCCTTCCTCTGGCGACGCCATTTTGGATCGAGTATCAGTTTGCTTTAATCACTGCCGCTGCCTCTGCCTCCTTGTGAGCGCGCTGTGAGCTCTCCTGCTCTGTATAAACGGACGCTGGACCGTCTTGACTGATCAGAGGCGCGTCGTCGCATGGCAGAGCAACTCGAAGGGGTTGTCAACACCACCGGAGAATACCGGCGTTACAGCAAACAAACCCCACAGTGGCGGTAGTGGCGACGGGCCTGTACACGACAGTCGAGCAATGGCTATCATAGTAAACGCTTTCCTGAGCCCCTTATAGACAAGATTGGACCAGTTTCTCTAGCAGCGGATGCATGATGCCGCTCAGCTAGGGCTACCTTGACCATCCACCGCCGCCTTGGGTCAGGCGGCAAAGCTGATTGTCCCAAATGCATGTAAACTCCTGCGGTCGGTTAGTGTCACTCCTGAAGCTCTCGATCTGCTCTTGATCGACAGAGTCGAGGAAGCATTCTGGCTTGTGCGTGTGCTTGTTCCGTTCGGTAACCTGACAGCCGTCCACGGTCGACGGCGCTGTTCCCAGTCCAGCGACTTTCATGCCCTTGAAGGTCGCCCGGTTCAGGTTGAGGGCTGTGTCCATGTTCAATGTGGTAGCTGTCGACTGTACGATAGGCGCGGCAGCCATCAGCAGGTGTGCCCTCTTATAGCCTGCAGGTGGCACTCATCCGTGCACGTGCAAGTCTGATGGCACACTGGAAGACGCATTAGGGCCTTCCGGACACACTTCTACCTTTACTCTTCGGACACGGATCGGTCACTCGGGCTATCGAAGGCCATATCCCAAAGGTACTGCAGCAAATGCCATTGGGTGGCGGTCATCAGTCGTAACACAAAGGCCGTCAGAGTCGGACTGACTACCCGTCTGTCCACATTGGAGTACTGGGGCAGTCTAGTATCCGCCTAGCCTTCTTCCATGGCTCAAGGTGGTTCCACCTGACTGTGAAGCTGAGCCGGAGCGCTTGATCACCTGGAGCGCTTGGTCGTGTTCACCATGAGCTTTATGCCTTAGAAGCAGGTGCATACACTACGAAAGTGGTACGACTTCCAAGCAATCGAGGCAAAAGAGCTGACCCTCGTGGCTGGTGTAACTCGCATTGTGGGGACAGAACATAGTCGAGTTCTGTGTATCATAGCGGCAGTTGTCGTTGGGATTCGGAGTGGACGGCTGCAATGGCAGCGTGTCGGATGTTGTAAATGAATGATGCGATCCCGGTGTCGTACAAGAGGATGCGGAGCGTGAGATGCCCAACATTGCCTCCACAATGGGTACACAAGCTTCATGCACAAGGGTACCTTCCGAGAGGCATGCGCCGGGTTGGCCATCTTGCGTACAATCTGGGAGTACGCATAATGACGATGGTATTGAAGCTACTTCGAGGGGCGGTGGTAGCGGACCATTGTGTTGGAATACCCCACTCAGCCAGTCATCTCTTCGGCAAGCCGGCATGACGCCGCATCTGGCGAACACTACATCCGGCGCGGATGTAGCCAAGACAAGTCTGGCGCGCAGAGGATGTAGTCAAGGCGCCGAGGATGCGACGCATCCGGCGAGGATACTGCATCCGGCGAGACAGTCAGGATGGCGTGCTAGACATCAGATCCGTAGGCGAAGCCTACAAAGTAGAGCCGTAGCGAGCGAGATGCATCACGGTTCTTCCCCATCATCTAACACATTGTCCGGTTCCCACAGACCGGGGTATTCTAATGGCGTCGATGATGCGCTAAGCGATGAATATGGCGTTGACGATCCAATTGGGTTGAATGCTTGATTGCTAGCGTGAATGTCGGTCCCCCTCGATTGGTTGACTGAACTGTCGAACAGCAGTGGAGAAGTATCCAAGCCAGAAGGCATCGTGAGCTCGGACTGGCTTGAGTTGGGGTTCATCTGTGGCTGCCATTCAAAATCGGATTCTGGCTGGTATCGGCCACCCTTGTTGCTCGACACACGGGGTGGTCCTCCGTACGGAGTCCTGTTGGCATGGCTGGGATAAGCATCGTTGACACTTAGGTGGGAGACGTCGGCGAACCCTGGCGGTGCATCCGTTGCTGCCTGCCATAGGGCCTCGATAGGGCGATACAAACCGTATTGCTCAGCAACGCGTTTAGCTATCGCTGAAGGGGAGGGATCTGGCATGATCTAACCATAATCGAGGAAACAGACTCACGGTTGCGGTTTGAAGTGGCGGAGCTGACGAGCGGTACCTTTATGCGATGGACAGAGGAATACTGGGCGTATCATACTAAAAGGATGTATTGAGCGCCGCCAGCCATCAGTTTTGCGGTTCTGGACCGTCGCGCGGATGATCATCATGCTTCAATCTGAGGTCACAGTCCTGCATGCTCTTCCACTACATTGACGGAGCTAGCGGCGTGGCTCTCGCGCCCAGCAGTCGAGACAGACGAAGGCTCCAGCCCGGTTTGGCACCCGCTCTTCAATACTGACATCGTGCTGACAGCCAACTGGCGCATACGGTGATTCGTACTTGGGAGGTGTCGAGGGGGTCATTGCTGAGTACGACGCCGCCTGTGTGGGAGGATTCGGTGTGTACGCCTGCTCTGACGCTGAATATGCGATGGACTCGACCTGGTTAGGCAGCGAAAGAAGCGCCATGACCATCGGTACACAATCATCATGTACCAGAGACCCGTCCGCAAGGCACGCTCCAGGACCCCCGTCTGACATGCAGCCGGACAGCAGGCATTCGGGCGCGCTGATCGATGCGAGTCGGATAGGGGGCGCAAGTGAGTCATCACTTGGCTGCCAACTCGGGCATGGCTGCGGGGGACTTGCCGAAGTACCCCAGTCCAACGGGCGTTGGGGTGCTTGATATGTCAGATTGCTTGCGTTGTCGCTCCAGGTTGCGCCAATGTTGCCGTGCGTGTTGCCGAACTGAAGCATTGTTTCTTCGGGCCATGCAGGCGTTGACTGCTGTTGTTGTGGACCTGAGTGCATGACGAAGTCATTCTGCCGGGCACCATCATCAGTCACAGGCGCGTTTCGTAGCGGACTCACGCTGCTAGGGGCCAACACAGCAGGCGTGCTAAGTGTCTCGCTCCAAGTGAGTTCTGGACATCCCAGGTAGCTATCTGCAAAGGCGCTCTGCGGAGCTGAGCCTGAAGTTCTGCTGACGTATTCTTGACTCTCACTGAGCTGCTTGCGACGCTGCGCCTCACTAGGCTCTCTCAAATTCCACCTCTCTCCGAAGCGCTTGGCCAGCGCGTCAGAATCCGTTGGGAGTTTCATGCTCGGTGCTCAACGGACGTGGTCAGCCTGGTCGGTCACCGTACGCGAGTAATCATCTGTTACGCGGACTTTCTCTCACGCCCTGCAGAAAGGAGGCGCCTTGCCGAGCAGATCGCAGCGTTAAAGAGCCGCCAGACTGGATATGAAGGGTATGCATCTGCCGATAGCAACAATGGATCACACGCAAGCACTTTGCTGTAGCCATCGCTCCAAGTCCTATTCATAGTCAGCATAACCTTGACCACCGCCACACGCTCTACTCACAGGTCGCGGCAGTCCACTTTTGGGCGGTCGGTGACCCCCATCGGCTCCCGGCGTGAGCTCGCCCGCTTCCTTCCATGCTCCACGCTTCCTCTCATCCATCCTGATATTGCCGTTGCGCCCGGTACCCAGTACGTCATTGAGTGGCTGCATCTTTGCGCGGGAGCCGCCAAAGCCGTGATCCAAGGTGAGGCCACTGCGGCGTGGTCTGTGCCGAGGTTGCGGCGATGGCGATGGTGGCTGTACGAAAGAATCTTCGGACGCGCGTGTCTTGCCAAACGCCGTGACCGAGGGCGGGGATGAAGCAACAGGGCTGGGGAAGTCGAAGAGTGGTCTGGCAGATGATGACGATGGTGATGTGTCGTAGTTTGAACGTTCATCGTGCAGAGGCGAGGTCGTCGCCGCAGCAAACGGGTGAGGCTGACGTTGCCTGTGTTGAGTCCGCGAAGGTGTTTGCCATGAGTCTGGCGGGCTACCAGCACCGAGGACGAGCGGGTCTGATCCCCACGCGTATTGCTCGATCGACGGCGCACTGAGGATGAACGCCGTTGTCGGCGAGTAGCTACGCGCTTCGAGCGACTTGATAGACGAAATCGATTGGTGAGGCGAGATGAAGTCGAGTGAGAACGAGTTGCTCGGGGCACGGATCCCTGAACGCGCAGGTGCAGGGATTGGCGCACTGCCATCGTCGCCTGATAGCCTAGGTGGGCTACCAGAGGCCGAGTCTCGAAGGCTAGGGTTCGACCGTCGGGAGCCGACCATGCGCTCACGCTTCCTTGACGCGAGAACCGGTTCGCCATCGTCGTCATGTAGCGATAGCAGATCCAACGGGGTACCTCGTGGCGTGGTCTCAAAGCTCATGGCGAGCGTGGTATACTCTGATAGTGGCCGTAGCTGAGGCGGTGTGTTGAGAGTCAGGTCAAATCTAGTCGAGACTGGCGATGTTGACGGTGAAGGCGTCGTAAAGGACGAGCGCACGGCCGCAGGCGAGTGTTGGAAAGAGAGGAATGGTGGCAGTGATTGATTGCGCGAGTGCGCACATGGCGACGGCTTCGGTGTGGCATCAGGAGTCAGAGGGGGTAGAGTGAGGTGGTGAGGGCCGGTTGGCAGGATGGAAGGAAGACTGTCGCAAGCGAAAGTTGATTGTGTTGCCACCGACGCCAGGGTCTTGGCAGTGGCGGCTGACAGTGGCCGGGAACGTCTCCCGTCCTCTGGTCCGAGCAGCGCCTTGACGCCTAATGTTTCAAAGCTGGTCGCCTTTGCGAGCTCCCGACGGAACTCGAGAGATGGCTTGGGCGTCGGTGTCGTAGCCCGCTTGCAAGTTGCAGCGCGAGGTCGACCGACATGCCGACGAGGTGGGACCGGCCCGGCCAAGCGCGACAGCTCGGCACTGTGTCGTGGCATTGAATCGCTCGCGTTGGCAGCAAGTGCCGCCAGGCGTGCACGCCATTCTCGTTCGGCTCGCTTTGATGACTTGATAGAGGCCGAACGACCGCTCGATGAAGGCGGTCTCGGGTGCGAGCGCTTTGAAGGTAGTGGCGGAGGGGTGACGACTGCGTCCTTGACTGGAGTCGTCGGGGCGGACATGGATTGCCGGTGCGCTTCTCGTGCCGCAGTGAAGCTAGACGCTTTGATAGTCTTCGGTACCAGCTCGTGAAGAGACGGAAGGGCTGCTGATGCCATATTGACGTGGCTAACCGCTTGGCGAAGGCGTGGCCGGCCGTCAACATCGGCGATTGTGCTGCCAAGTTGGCGGAGCATGGTATTCTTGTACTCTGCGGCGGGCGTCGCAGGTGTCGCCCCCTCACCACGTAGTCGTGATTTCCCACGCTTCGAGAGCGACCTTACGAGCGAGAACGAGGCGGTGGTGCTGGGAGTTGGCAGTGCGCCTGCTGGTGAATAATCCATGCGCGTGTAGGACTGCTCGGTCGGTAGAGACTCCATTCCCGGTGCTGCTACTTCAGGCTGAGGGCGAAAAATGGTGGGGTCGGGCTGTGATGTCGGGCTGATTTCGAGGCCTGGCGCTGCGAGTGGCGCGTCGTTGCGCGAGAGCTTTGCGTGAGGCTGACCCATGGCTTTGGTACTGCTAGTGTCAGCGCTGACGACTATGCAACGACAGCACCGCTCACAGTATATGGTCGCACAGCACTCGATCGACTGACCGGTCAGTGGTGGGTGAGAAAACCCAGTGGTCAAAGGTGGGAGTCGGTTGCGAAAGGTGAGGGCAGATCCCTTCCTGCTCTCAAGCTATATGTACGCGTCGTCAGCCGAACGCGGCGGACACGACTGGGGCGCGCGGCTTGCTGATAGATGCTACGGACTGTTGACGTTTGTCTGCGCGTGTGACACGACAGCAACAACCACAAAGGAAGGGACAGGGACACGTCGAAAGGCCGTCCTTGCTGCTTGCTGGGTGTAAGCCGACGCGGCGGTCAGTCTGCATCGCGATCTGATCAGCTTGGGATTCAGGCCAGGCTGATCCCTGATGCCCGGCTCACGGCGACGGCGCGGAGATGACGCAGATCTGGACGGGGAGAAGGCGCCGGCGATCCTTCGGTGACGCGGTCAAGCCTAGGGACGATCGGCGACTTTGCTGGCCTAGCCTGTGAACGGGCACGCTGATGATCGACTATTCCTCTGGCCCGAGATATATGCGGCCGTCGTGTGGACTGTCGCGCTGTCAGCGGCTTGTTGCCTCGTGTTTACAGAGACACACGGCAGCCGAGACCCCTATACTTTGCTTGATGCACGCATTGGCACGAGTGCACAGCATTCTGAGTATATATCGTCCCACGCTCATGTACTCTGCCTCACACTCATGCTCCCACCCTAATCTCTCCATCACGGAGTCTACGACCCCTGATGGCCAGCTGCGCGCACCCGGACCCGACCGAGGGCGAGGCAACCCCGTGTTTCACCCCTATCCGCGGCCGATCCGTGTGTCAACATGCCAAGGCGATGACTCCGTCGTCAAGCATGCATGCACATCATAGTCATCACCCAAGCAAAGCCTGGACCCTGGCCTCTAGCTCTGCCACGCGTTTCCCGACTGCGTCCCAGTTGCGCGTGACGCTCTTCTCGGCCTGGCCGAGACCGGCTTGCAGGCCGGCAACGACATCGCGGACCTCGGTGTCGCGCTCGGCTAGTTTTGTGCGGTCGTTCTCTAGCGATTTGAGCGTTGCGGCAAACGCGGATGCTTCGGCGTGTAGGCTTGCTAGACTGCGCAAGCGGGCTAGGAGGGGCGGGAGTAGTGGTAGGAGTGGGTCGAGGCGTGGAAGCAAGTTGAACAGCGTCGTGAGAGTTGCGTGCTCTGCTGCGGACAGGGTGACGGGTTGGGGTACGGCCGGCGAATCGGGCGCAAGCTGAGTCCCGGTACGGCGGGAAAGCGCAGCGGCGCGATCAAGATCAACGAGGAGAAGTTTGAGTCGACGCGAGATGGCGTCCAGGTGACGTGGCTGTGTGAGCAGCGTCAACAGGTGATCGAGTTTAGCCAATGTAGGGATCAAAGGCGCAGCGTGGGGTGTAGTCTTGAATCATCAGCATGCGACTGTTTCATGGAGATGGACTCACGTCGTCCACGCCTGCATCTGCGGGGCCAATCACCCGCTCGAGCTCTGCCAACCTTTCGTCCATCTCGCCAAGCTTCCACTCGGCCGTCGTAGGCTCCTTGTGGTCCACCGTCTTGGCCTCGCGACTCTCGTGCACACCCGCCCCGAGCCCCGCTATCCGCTCATCCAAACCATGACTCGACCCCACTCCCGAGCCAGAGCCCTCAGCCAGCAGCACAGGCTTCAGCTCGAGCTTCTCCAACCCTTCGCGGATTCGTCTCATCTCCTGTACCAGGTCGAGTCCGGCCACGGGGGCTTTGCCAGCCGAAGCTGGGTCGATCAGAGGGGCTTCGACTTCCGCTTCGAGCTCTGCAAGCTCGCGCTTCAGTCTCCTCAGCTTGGCCTGTGATGTCTCTTTTGATCTTGGCGTCGGAAGCTCATCGGACGAGGACGAGGAGGATGACGCCCGTGGTCGTGTGATAGGAGGGAGACGCGGGCGAAAGGTATAGCTCGTCTTCTCTGTTGATGCGTCAGACGCTGGGACTGTGTACAACACATACGACAGACTCACCTTTTCTCCCATACGCCTTGCCAGCTACATCCCTGCCGGGTAAGCCCCTCGTGTCAATAGCTTCCGAGTCCAACGGAGGGTGCGAAGCAGGGTAATCCTCCTCGCCAGTGATCGGGTCTCGCTATGCGTGAAACATCAGCACCAGCGCTATCAAGCCTACCCACACATAGCTGTAGCAGCTAGTATCGAGTCGGCGAGAGCACTGACCGCACGCGAAGTGATCTCTGGCACGTCGTCGGTCTGAAACACGTCGGGTTGGGTCGTATCCTACCCCCGTTCGTCAGCTTGCACAGACTGATACAGCGGTAGTAGACACCCACGATGTCAGGCAGCCCAAGGTATTTCCCCACGTTCATCTTGGGCGCGGCGAGCAGAGGATTGCAAGGCTCAAGGTGGTCGGCACAGACTCTAACGCGCTGCCACGTGGTACAACCCGCGGTTCACTGCCCAACAGTATAAAGCACATGAAGGCAACCGCTCGGTCAGTCCTCGTCGAGGACTGATACGGCGTCATTCTGGCAGTCCGTCATGGAGCATTTGACGGCGTCAGCGAGGTCTAAACACGTCAGCCGTGACGGGGCGTCATTGTAAATTTGCCGCGTCACGTCACCGCGCGTCAGCATCGACGCGCGTCACCAGAGACCCGTCAGCGCGTCATTGACGCGGATGACGCGAGTAACATGCATACATTATATCCCGAACACGAGCCATCGGTACCACTGCTACCGGCGTCAATACCAGCCGGTATCCAAGCAACTTACCTGTCCATACGGAATCCTATCAATCAAGCCTTCTTTTGCGCCGCCAGCATATCGTCGAAATCGTTCTCGGTACAGAAACCGTTGCTGTACCAGCAGCCAACAAGCAGCGAAGCAATGGTCGTACCGGGAGCGAGGCTATGTCGGCGATCGGAGACGTTCATCCCGGCGTACGAGAATGCCCGCTCGACATCGACAGACGAGGCTACGTGTATGATGTATGAGCACACATGTATTGGCTGGGTATATATCACATACCGGGAGCAGTCAGAACATCCAATGCGAGCCGTTGCAAGCCACTCGAAATCAGGTCGCCATGAGCTTTGGTGGTCCACCACTCGATGGCGTCGACGCGGTGCTTCTTGCTGCCATGGCGATCGTATATCGGGCGGTCGTACACGAACCGATCCAACTGATTGATCGTGTTTGTGACGGCATGGGTGTCCAGTCCCTACCGCTGCCCTAAAAAGGTCAATATCGAGAGTTGCTAGGCAAGTCTCGATCTGGACATAGTCTGTAGAGCCGCCAATGGCCGAGGTCGTGACAGTGTTGCTGCTGTCCTCGGCAGGGAGATACACCCTTCCAAACATCACGGGCTGATCATCTTGGTACGCCTGCTCTTGGCATTAGTCAATCAGACAGCTCGCACAACTGACGTACACTCGGCGACGACATCGCTTCTTGCGTGGTCCAATCCGCTGGCCGGTACAGCCTCTCCCAGACGTCTCGGCAACTCTCGACCGCCGGCGCGACTTCCAGTTCGAGCATCTCCAGATGCGATGCACGACACGAAGGATGTAGGACTATGTTTGTTAGCCCAGCTCGTCAGCTCAGCAACGCACTCACGGATTGCCATCTGCACGATCGATGTATTGGCTGTGTAGCCGTAATACTCGTCAAGCAGCCTCCACCCATGGCTCAAAGCTATACGGATAGCCTTGTCGTTCTTTTCGTCCTTCATGCCATCTGCCAGCACGCTCTGCAGGGTCTGCAAGTCAGGCAGTGCTTCGGCAAGGGTCGGGTAGAGCATCGACATGCGATCCGGCTCCTTGCGAGCCTCTTGTAAAGCGCTCTTGGTCAACGAGTACCGCTTGATCAAGTCGGTAAAGGTCTACAATTGTTCAGCATGAGGTCGCCATTGGACGATTCCCTGACCTGCAACACCTTGACCAACTGCGCAGCAATTGACCAATCGCGCTCGACAGGGATCCAAGCGGTTTGCCACTTTGAATCGCTGTCCAGCTCAACGACGCGTTTGTAGAACTGGGTACTGATTCGAGTTAGTCAATGCAAGATTACCCAACAGCGAAATATACTGACCAGACAGGACGAAGCTTTATACAAGCTTTGAGGAGCTCGAGCACTGAGTTCCAGCGAGTATCAACACTCTGAGGGATGATGAACGGTCCCTCGAGTTTGTACTTGAGCGTGGCAATGTCCACGCCCTCCTTGAGCGCCCTGGCCTGCGCCTGTAGCTCGCGTTCTTGCTGCGTCTGAGCGATTGCAAGCGCCCATTGCTGTTGGTCAACGTGCGACTTGCGCAGACGTCTGGCCAGTATCTTGAACTAAACAAATATCAGCGTGTACAGTAAGCTAATCAGTACTGACCCGATTGACCACCTGGCGATCCTCTTTGGACACCATGTCGCCTTGCAGAGTCTTGAAAAGGATTTCCTCATCCTCTGTGACTCGGAGAGTATTCTCCAATCCAGCAAATGCGCGCTCTTCGATATCGGCATCGTCCGCAGACACCGGGGCCAGCACGAGCTCGCTGTGTTCAGGTGCTGAGACCTGCATACTCGGAGCCGTGGCTGACGACAACGGCGTGGTCGAGAGTTGAACAAGTGCAAGTGCTGCTGCAGCCGCGTCGTCCTCCGAATTGATCGGGCCCAGTGACGCGGCAGGTTGGGGACGGGCGTTGACCTCCGACAACGGTACCAAAGCCTGACTGGGCCCTGCTTGGTTTTGTTGCCCTGAGGTTGCCCGTCGCGCTGTTGCAGCTGCGACCTCTTCTCGAGCTTTCTTGGCAGCTTTCTCGACTGCACTTCTGGCGGACGACGGACAGGGACAGAAGTTGCGCACGATAGCCTATGATGTAATCAGTATACTGATCTCATCAGACAACACGACGTACTTGGACAGCAAGATTGATGACATGTGCCATGCAGCGTACCCGTGTATCAGGCCCGGTAAAGTGTCCCGGCCTCTTTCTGGCCAGGCTTGTGATCATTGTGTTATTATTCGAGGCGTTGTCGCAGACAATGGAGAACAACTAGGCTCGATTAGCCAAGACGATACACTGGTTGGGACGTACCTTGTTATGGATATTATATTTTCGGAGAACATTATACAGAACCTCGGCCATGAAGGCACCCGTGTGGCTCTCCTGGGCCCTGGTGGCTTAGTCATCTCGAGACGCACACATAGACGGCGTGGTTCACTCACAGAACAAGATCCAACAAAAAAGACTGCACTGGCGGCTCTCCTTTCCTGAATACAGGCGCTAGACGATAACAGACGATACCAAGGAACGACCGGTGATTCGGGCTAGTCCAAGCATCGATGCCGATGTGGATACAGCCTCTTGTGGCCTCGAGCTCGGTCATCATCTTGCGCACCATGAAAGCGTACAGTTCTTTCGTGGTCGTACTGATGTTGAGCCGATTCGGCATTGTCTTGGACAAGAGTGGTGTCCGCTCGCCGAGCAGCTTGTACTAAAGTGCGTCAGTGGGTCTTCCCGTGCGGTTTAGTACTGACGTGTAAGTCTTCCACCGAAGCGAAAGGCCGATTGTGGACCGCACAGCCAATAACCATCGCCCAGAGACTGTGCTTCTTGTCTGGCGGCAGATTGACAGGCCTACCGTCATCAGATCGAACCCGATGTTCCGCAAGAGCCTTTGCGAACTGGGGACAGGCACCAGGATGGGATGTGAGGGTGCTGCCACCGGAATAGAACATCCAACGGTAGAAGATGTCGCTACACCATTTACAGGTGTAGGCGACGATCTGATCGCGCCTAGCAGCGGTGACGCTGGGACCCTTTTTCGGCGTTGGCTCGTCTGGATGCAGCAAACGAGGCTGCTCGAAGCAGTGCCTCAAATTGCCTTCGTCCTTGTCCCAGAAGCGAACAAGCTCATCTGAGAAATCAGCGGCATTCGGTAGTGTACGAATCTCACCTAATCTCGCCTCCGGGCTCAGCGTTTCTGCCTTCTTGGTCCGTTTTCTCCTGTTCCTGTTTGCCGATGATGGAGAACCCGCCCCGGCGAGGACCAGCGCTCTTCCTGTACTTGGACCGGCCTCGAGTAGATTCGCTCGAAGTTGATCAGTGGCAAATCCACTGATCGTAGATACTCACAAGCGCCTGCCGAGTCAGTTGATAGAGTATAGGAAGTAGAACAGCCACTCACTGCTAGAGGACGCCAGTCTGGAGCGTTTGCCTGAGTCTCGATCGGTACCTGCATTCGTCAGCGGCTGCTTGCATGCTGTCATCGGTTAATTACCCTGGCTACTGCGCTTCGGAGGGGTGTTGATTGGAGCCGACTGACTGACAGACCTCAAGGGTGACTCAGACATGGTGGTAGTACTTGAAGATCGTCGTAGGATGATCGTGTTACACCCAAAGGCAGCAGGCGAAGTTTGCAGAGGTGACTGGATTAATTCAAAGAAGTACAAAAGAATATGCATTTTGCTGACGCCGTCACTGTCTATGGCGACGGAGATGTAGCTGCCAATGACGCCCAGCGACGCCGATAGCACTCGCCATTCCGCGTCACGGTACGTCACGGACGGCTTATACACGTCACGGATGGCGTCGTTGACGGACGAAGCCCCAGAATGACGCCATATCAGGTCTACTCCTCGATCTTGGTTGGTCACCGATTTCGCCATCGCAAGCCGAGCGTGCTTCCCTGTCCCACGACGATAGCACGCAGGTCATAAAGACCACCGGTCGTTTACATATAGACACGGCTGTAGACTAGGTCAATGTCGTCGAGTTGGGTGAACGAAAACGAGCAGGACCGTCTGCTGCCATCGCACGTTGACGAGAGCGAAGGAAAGGACGAGGCGACTGGACCACTGCATATCATGGCGACGCGGAGAGATACCGTGCTGGTGACTTTCATACTGGTATGTGGCTTTGTGGGACGGCTCTGTGCCTACGCTGACTGGCTATCAGGTCGGACTAGCTCTGTTCCTGCCGTCAACATGGTATCTCGTCTTCTCTAATGAACCGAGCAAGCTCGGATACTTTGCGCCGCACCCGGTGCTGCAGTCCCTTGGCATCGTAGCCCTTCTCCTCGGTTCGTACCCAGCCCTTTGTATGTCTCTGCCAAGCTCACCTACGTAGGGATCATCCCGCTACAAGCGCCTCCACCACCCGCTTCGAAATCTCCGAGCTCGCCGCTACGAAAGTCTCGACTAGCGAACCACCAGCGCTGGATCCTCGCCCTCGTCGTGCCGGCGTTTGCACTGGGAACGGCCAGCATGTGGTGGAACAAGCGCGTGCACCACGCGCGGCACTTTACGACGTGGCATGGGCTGCTTGGGATCATCGCTGTTGCCTGGATGGTACGTCTGGGTCGTCGACTGCGCGGTTACGGTTGACGCGGCGCAGGGGACGCAAATCCTCGTTGGCGGCTTGAGCGTTTGGTTTGGCGGTCAAGCCTTTGGCGGATCTCGCAACGCGCTCAAGGTGTACAAGTACCATCGGTACGTGCTGAGCCAGAGCCGCAATGGGTTCCTGCTGAGGCCCGTCGTACAGCCTGTCCGGCACGTTGCTGTTACCCCTGTTGCTGCTCACGGCGCACCTTGGCGGTGCGCATTCCGACTGGGCGCTCGGGAACTCGACGGCTGCGCTGCGGGTGATCAGCTTCTGGGTCGGGCTCGGGCTGGTGTTGCTCGGCTGGGCTGGGCGAGTTCGGTACGTTTTGCAACCCCACGAGATCGGTCTTGGCGTTAACTCGTGTTCGTCTGTGCAGAACCAGCAAGCTCGGGCTCTAGCGCGCACAAGCCTGCGCGTCGTAGTGAAAAGATGCATGCAACCGTCCCACGACGTCGGTGCCGTAGGGCGATCCGACGCCACCGGGGAGCCTGTACGCCTCATGATGTCGAGCGGTGCCACTGTCTGATGTCGGGTGACCACGCGGGTTGATTTGTTGTGACCGCGGCGGTGCGGACAAGCTTGTGCGCAAACCCTGAAAGTCCGCACCGCCCTCGGCGCACCGACGACGGGTAACGCCGCACCGACACACAGCAGACGATCCTCAGACTTCTCCTTTGCATTCTTCTGCCTCACTCGCTTCCGTTCACCGCACCTTCCCTTCCGCTCGTTTCGCACCGCCCGCTCCGCCAAGCGGCGTCACCACCTCAAACACAACCACTCACCCCCTGGCCCTTGCATCACACCATGCACGCGTCCCTCCTCTCCCTCTTGGCTCTTGTCCCGCTCCTCGCCACGGCGTTGACAAACGATGAAGGCCGCCAACGCTCAGTGTACCAGATCATCACCGATCGGTTCGCCCTGACGGACGGTTCATCACCCTCGTGCTCACCCAGTGATCGCAAGTACTGTGGTGGGACCTGGAAGGGGATCGAGAACAAGCTCGACTATGTGCAGGGCATGGGCTTTGACACGGTCTGGATCAGTCCGATCGTGGAGAACATTGGTGGCACGACGGGTCTGGGCGAGGTCAGTGGATAGCTACCAGTGGCCGACGCGTGACTGCATAGGCAGCTCGCCGTTACCACTTGATAGCGGCACCTTGATCACCCCGTCCTTCAGCGCTAACGTGTACAGGCCTACCACGGCTACTGGACGCTCGACCCCAACAGTGCGTGTCGCGCTTCCGTCTACCGCAGCTTGGACTGACCCGCACAGACCTCAACACCAACTATGGTTCCGCCGACGACCTCAAGTCCCTTGCTTCTGCGCTGCACGCAAAGGGCATGTACCTCATGGTCGACGTCGTCGTCAACCACGTCGCCGCCACTTCGTCCTCCACCTTTTCCCCCTCGGACGCGTACGGCCCATTCGCCGCCACGGCAGACTACCACCCGTTCTGCTGGATCGAAGACTACAACAACCAGACGCAGGTCGAGCAGTGCTGGCTCGGCGACTCGAGCGTCGCCTTGCCGGATCTCAACACGACGAGCTCGACGGTCCGAACGTTTTGGAACGACTGGGTCAAGGGCTTGGTTGGCAACTACTCGATTGACGCGATCCGCATTGGTGCGTACGCCGGGTGGAATCGTGGAGGGCTGACCAGGCGCAGACACGGTCAAGCACGTTGAAAAGGACTTTTTCCCAGACTTTATTGCGGCCGCAAACGTCTGGAACGTTGGCGAGATTCTCGAGGGCTGTGCGTTGATGCTGGTACATTGACCCGCGGCTGACAAAGACAGACGCTCCCTACACCGCCGCGTACCAAAAGGAAGCCCAAGTGGTCAGTAGCTCACCCGCCGGCTGATTTGCAAGCTGACGCTGTGCAGAACCCGTTCAACGTCAGTCACTTGCGAGTCTTGGCGACTGCTACATGTTGACAATCTGCAGTACCCAGCCTACTACCCGCTCGTCGGCGCGTTCAACTCGACTTCGGGCAACTTTTCCGCGCTTGCCGAGATGGTATCGACCATCAAGACCGAGTTCTCGGACCCAACGCTGCTCGGCAACTTTGTAGAGTGAGTGGATCGTAGACTCCAGGGCGGACGCTGACCCTGATCGAAAGCAACCACGACAATCCGCGGTATGTTGATGACACTCATAGGCGACTCGTGCTGATTGGTCGGCAGTATCGAGTCATTCATGACTGACGCAGCTGTATGTCTACCGAGTCTGAACTGTCTCAAGCTGACATGACCTTAGCTCATCAAGAATGCTCACACCTACCCGTTTGCGACTGACGGTATCCCATACGCCTACTGTGAGTGTACATCACTGCATTGAACCGAGCTGACGAGGGCAGACGGTAGCGAGGACGGCTTTAGCGGTGGTGCCGACCCGGCCAACCGTGAGCCTCTCTGGACGTCATCGTACAAGACCGACTCGGTCAGTCGCTGGCCGGAGCAAACATGCGTAGGCAATGCTGACGGCAGCAGGACATGTACAAGCACTTTGCGACGCTCAACAAGGCCCGCTCGGCCGCTCACAATGCCTCGAGCTCGTTCTACACCAACCAGGTGGGTGTCGCGGTGCCTCGGCGCTGAACCTGCTGAAGCCCGCAGATGTCGGTCGCTGTGATCGGTTCATCCGAGTTTGCAATCAACAAGGCCCCGCTCTTCACTTTGCTTTCGAACCGCGGCGCTTCAAGCGGTAACAACGCCGTGACCGTCTCAGCCTCGCAATCCGGGTTTGCAGCCAACGACGCAGTCGTCGATGTGCTCACGTGCGAGGCTCTGACTGTCGATGGGTCCGGCAACCTCGCCGTCACGGTCGCGAACGGCGCGCCCCGTGTCTTCCTCAAGAACTCGGACAAGGGCTCGCTCTGCTCTACTACTACCGGCGGTAACGGTGGCGCTTCGCGTGCTGCGGGCGCCGGTGGTGCTGGCCTCGTCGTTGCCATGATTGGAGCAGCCGTCGCCCTGGCATTGTAGTTCTAGATCTAGCCGTGACAAGAGGATGGACTATCGCATGGACGATTCGACCTATTGTTGCATAGACGACGGCGGAGGGGAGCGCATGCATGCATTGCTATTGTACAACATACTAACAGTGTCAGCTTGATTCTATCGGCCCACTGCAGTCATGGTACTGACCGTGGTAACTGCGAAACTACTCCTTGTCCAACTCGGTCCACGCCTCGACCTTTTTCGCCGTTCGGACCTTGGCCGCTTCCTTGTTCCGTGCTGTCCGATCGAGGCGCTACGTTCACGCATCAGTCCACCGTACCACAGCGGGACAGACGCACCTCTTGCCGCAGACAAGCATTCATCTCGCGTTTGGCCTCGTTACACCCGCCCGTGAATTTGGAGAGCAGACCTCTGGCGTGGCATGCGTGCAGGGCTTGGATCAGGTCCGCGCAGGCTGCGATATGAGCTCGAGCTAGGCGTGCTAGCGCGTCACTGACCGAGTTGTCGCTCCTTGACGCCGAGCGGTGCGTGCATGGTCGTCGACGAGGTGCCGGTCGGAAATCTCAGTGGCGACTTCAAGTGGCACGGAAGCAAACGGACTACCGCTGGTGCATGGTATTGCATGTCAATACATAGTCCATGTAGAGCCGGTCTTGGAGAACAATAAAAGTCCAAATGCGAAGAGAAGAGTCCATGCGTGGATACAATGCTGCGGACGAAACGACGGTGAGGGACAAGCGATGCGAGCGATCTCAAAAGGCAAACAGGGCGACGAGGGCGCCAAAGAGCAGTGCTGAGAGACCGGGGAGGGCCGACAAGGTCGAGGCGGCACCGGATGGGCCGCTGGCGCCTGCCGAAGGGTTAGAAGCGTCGCCAGAGGCCGAGGCAGATGGCTCGACAGCCTTGATGCTGGATTCGGGCAGGGAAGCAGCTGCCGAGGTCGGTTGGTCGCCGAGCTTGCCAGAGCCAACCATGATAAACTGCAGGGTCAGTACGGTCCCGTAGACACCACATGGGACATACCTCGCCGATCGACGGGATCCCATTGACGACCAAGAAGAGCATCGCCGGGCCTGGCTGGAACAAGGCCGGGTTCGGCGGCATCTGCTGGATGTGCAGTGTCGTGTTGCCCGTGTTCATGTCGATCTCATAGCTAGTCGTGAGCTCGAGGTAGCGCTGGCCAAAGGCAATCGCGTGCGTGTTGAAGCCGCCGCGGAGGACGACGACCTTTGTAGAGTTTGCGACTGCCTCGTCCGTGTTGGCCCAAGTGTGCGTCCAAGCGTCGCCACCGTAGGCGAGCGTAGTCGGGACAGTGCTGAGCGAAGGCCGGTCCTGGCTGTACCAAGATGGGTACCAGCGCTCAACAGAAGTCTTGGAACCCCACTGAGTGGTGGTAAAGTCCTTGTTGGGGTTACTGCCCGAGATGACGATTGAGCCGTCGGCGACGAGCACGGCCGTCGAGTGGTACATGCGCTCGTGCTCCGACGCAGACAGACCGTTACGGTTCCACCGTCCGCCCTTGGCCGCGAACGGGTCGTAGATGGCTGGCGTGTACAGAGGGGCTTGGCCGTATGATTGGCCGACGCTGTACCCGTCGTCACCGTAGCCTGCGGTGCCCATGGCAACACCGTTGCCCATCCACATTTGCCCGTCGGGTAGATAGACAAACTGGCCCATGCTGCGGCCCTCGAGCATGTAGTCGTCATCGACGTATTGCGGGTTGGCGTCTAGGGGGTTGATGCGAACACAGGTGTTGTCGGCCGCAATCGCTGTCACATTGTAGTGTGCACCACCATCGTCACCCCACTGAGGCGGGTTGGAGCCACCGCAGAAGAGGAGCGAGACAGTGTAGTTGTTGGCCGGGGTCAGCGGCAGCATGGCCGTCGCCGCCGAGGCTGGGTACACACGCGTAGCATACGGCATGTCGGGCAGGTTGGTCGTGGTCTGCGTCGTCCAATCGTAGATGATCGTCTTACGCGACGCTTGCATGAACAGCCGCTTGTCAGGAAGCAGCCATGTGAGCGCATAGAGGTTGACGGGTAGAGTGTCGCTCAGAAACTGGAGGTTGACTGCCTTGCCATCGCCCTTTGCTGGCCAAAACTCGTATGTTGGGTTGTCCTGAGCGGCCGTGTTGACGTAGCTGCGAGTGTGAGTTTATACTGCGTGAAGAGCTTGCACTGACCCGCCGTTGTTGTCGCCGCCAATGATGATGACGCTGCCATCCTCAAGCGCCTCGACCATTGGGTACCACCGTCGGCCCTGTGCCGTCAGCATTAATCGACTGCTGCTCAACCACGCACAGTCATTTGTAACCACCCTTGGCTTTCGCCCGTTGTTGACGCGACATCAAACGTGACCTCGCCCTCGATCCAGTTGCAGCTCTGATCCGTGCACGGGTTCAGCAATCGGATCGCGGTTCCGCCATCGTAGTCGTTGTAGGCGTTGGTCCCGCCAGAGGTTGCAACGCCGTTGGTTGTGATTGCTGCGGGTGGTCAGACGATGTCTTGGTAGAGTGAGACATACGCTGATTGCCGCCAAACACGATCCAGGTGCCGTTCCCAAGCACAGCTCCGCCGGCTGCAAAAGTCAGCTGAGCTGGGCCGCATGACATGCCACGCACCGCAGAATGTATTGCTCTGTACCTCCATTGGGCGGTATGTATTGCTGTCAATGTCATACTCGACCGCCCAGGCGGGATGCACCGTGCCGTCCTTTGCTTCGACCGTGATCGGGTTGTTCTCCGTCTTCTACTCGGCGGGAGAACTCAGCACTGCTTCCGCGATGACAACATGGAGTACGCACATCGAGGATGTAAATCTTTTGGTCGTTGCCGACAAACATCTGCGTCTTGTCAGGGCTATTCTGCAGCGTTGAGCAAGCAAACAGACCATTTGCGCACTGATGCCAGCATCGCCGACGAGCTCAAACCCAAGCGGTTTGGGCGCTCGCCGTTGGAGGGGATTGGCGGATGCAGTCGACGCGAGCACCGCGAGGGCGGCGACGCGCGATCCGAGCTTCATCGGAGAGGAGAGGTCTGACTAGTAGTAGTGCAAGGTTGCTCGATGCAGTAGTGTCGAGCCGAGACGATTACTGCGGTGAACAGAGCGCCGTCAGCGGTGTTTGGGCCAGTGAAAAGAGGACTGTTGAAAGGAGGTCTGGGTACGCACAGGCCGTGTGGCTGGTTGCTAGTGGTGGGCAGTCCCGCTCCTGTGGGACCGTACTAGTCTGTGTTTTTGTGCGCGGACTATCAAACGAGTGGCGGTGCGTGCGTGCAGCGGGGAAGTGATGTTGGTGGTAGAGTTTTGGTGCGTCGTGGAGTGGTGACGAGGGGTAAAGGAGGGGCAAAGGGCGTGCAGAAAGGGGCGATCGTCAGCACGGGCCACTCCCCTCGTTTCAACCGCAGCGAGCCGCAGTGCCAACGGGCCGTGGTGCCACATCATCGTCGGCCAGCGTCACTCACGCTATGCGACCAGTCTTTGACAAGTATCCAAGTCGGTGTGTATTATACAATGTGCAGTGCTCGTCCTGCTTCCGCCGCCGATTGTGTAGATGTTACGATCGCTGGTTCGGAAAATCCAGTGCAGGGGTTGCACTGCCCCTGTACGGTTCGGCTGCCGATTGGCTGACCCGCCCGAGAGTACGTAACGCACAGGCGGAACCTGTCAGCGGGAATGCACCCACGGCGACTGCTTCTGGCTCGTCACAGACTGCATGGCGTCGGCAGCGCAGCAGTAGCGATGACCATGGACAGCTGAGGGTGGCAGCTCGCCCGCAGTCCCAGTCGACGGCCTCTCATTGTCCTTGCCACACTAGCCGCATGCTAAACTGAGCGTCCCTTGACCGGCCCTGACGCTCGGCCGGCGATGCGGCCGCGTGGCACGGGTAGCACATGAAACACTACCGCAAAGAAATCGAACACGGAGCCTCCACACGACGCGCCGCAAGCAACAGATCACTCGAAGCCACGACGGCAATGGCACAGCAATGGCGCACGCACATGCACACATTGTGACCGCCCTGCAGTGTGACTACCCGTCGCCAAAGATTGACCCAGTCAGTCGTTTGCGGCAGGAGCGGACGAGACTGACGTGACAGCTATGGATAGCGCAGTGCGTCGGCGAATTGACAGCTCAACAACCCGGTCTGGCCAGTAACGAGCTGGTGGAAGCAGCGGTATGTGATATACAGTCCATCTATCATGTACGCTGACTATCGCATCAGCGTGAAGCCTACCTCTCTTCCGATCTCGCACACTCGACCCTCCCATCCCAAATCTTCACCTCAACCCCCCACCTCTTCCCGACGCCCACCCTCCTCCAGGTCCACTCAATCACCGAGATTGGCCACTCTGCGTTTCAGCTCCAGACGACGCTCGAAGCACGGCGCGATGTTTTTGCAGGCGTCGGCAAGATCCGGCGGATGCGCGAGCGCGAAAACGGCGAGCTTGAAGACGAGGACGACGAGGACGAGGTGGAGCTGGATAAACTGCCACCGTACCCTCGTGGGATGCTAAAGATGACTGTCGGTGATGGGAACAGTACGGTCGCGGCGATCGAGTACAAGAGGATCGACGGGTTGGTATTGGGTGAGACAGCGTTGGGGTCAAAGGTGGGTCGCGGTTGGTGTAGGTTGCGGACGCTGATCATCGCAGATGCTCGTGCACAACGTCAGGACACTTCGTGGGCTGTGCACGTCTGCTTCTGCGCGTGCCCGGCGCAGCTAACGGTCGTAGTACTCCTCACGCCGCAAGATACAATAATCCTCCATCATTCGATCCCAGCTTTACAAGACAAGCAGGCCAAACGCTTTGTTGCGAGCCTACGTCAGCGTATGGGGTCAGTCAGGCTTCTGATCACCACGCCTGCCATCGAACGACCTCACTGACAACGCAACAGCAAGTCGCCGGTCAGCGACCAAGATGACGACGAGATGCCCCCAGCACCAATGCCAGCGCACAACCCACATCCCGCACCATCATCTAAATCCGCGAAACCCGCTCAACCCCAAAGCGAAGCTGCCAAGCTCGCCCGCCGCCGCGCCATCCTCCAGCAAGCCCAGCCAGAGCTCAAGCCCGACCCGATCCCGGTTCCGGATTCCGATTCAGAAGAGGACAAGCCGAATGAGCGATTGTCGCGCTTTTTCGCTCTGCGGGGCAAAGCGCCGCTACCGGAGCAGACAGACACGGAAGCGGATGAGACGGTCGATTACGGATGGGAAGTTGATGAGAGTACGCTGAGGGCTGTGGAGGAGGTCGAGCGTGGGCTTGTATCTGCTCCAGGTTCAGGTTCAGGCTCGCGTAGGGCGAAACGCGAGGAGCACGAGGTGATTGAGATTTCCTCGGATTAGCTAGCTTCAATGTTCATCACGCCGTGTAGAGGTCATCGTGCTGCCTCCTCGAAGAAAACTTGCCGATGCGGGTCCCACGAGGCGTCTGTGAATCCGCTTCCCTCCGCCCCTTGCTCGGCCTCGCCGCGATCGGCTGGGACCGTGTCGCCACCCAACGCTCTTGCTCGCTGCATACGCTACATCTCATCTAGACGATCGCGGCTCTGGTTAACATGCACTAGCTACGTTGGCCATCGCCTGAATAAGCGCTTTCGTGACCTCCGCTTCGTCTGCTTCGGTTCCCTTGGTATGCTTATCCCAGAAATTGCTGTTGCCCGCCCAAGCCTTAGATATCGCCTCCTCATCGTAGTGTTGACAGTCGACACACAGCTCGCTATGCCGGGCATCCTTCCATCTTTCGGTTTTGTTATATGGGACCTCTATGGCTGCCGGAGCTGCTAGCCTGCCGATTCGGATACGATCTTCCTCCGTGTACGGCACAGCTGCGCTACCACCTGATACTGTGCTGCTGTTAGACGGTTCTGCTTCGCTAGACATTTGCCACTGGGCATACGAGCGCTCTGCATGCAAGCTTATATGGTTATACCTGGGAAGGCGGCAGGCTTCGATTTGACTGTGGAATGCCAGCAATCAGAAGCGACATTGAGATTGTGCCACCGGAAGCCGCACTGCAATGACTTCGATGAATCGCATCTTCAACTCGTAGGCTTCGAATCATGGGAGATGCGGTTGCTCACGAGTGCATGTGCTCGTGCTCTGCAAAATCGCTTCCAGCGCCTCAATCACCTGTCTCTAGTGTGCGACGCTGTGCTCCTCTTAGACAGTGTCCCCTATCGCCCAAGGCCAAGGCAAAGGAGTTATGTCGCTCTTAGATGCATTGGAGATACAAAGCTCACTTTCATAAGAGTCTGACGCCACTGGCGACGAAGGCCATACTCTTGTCGCCGTCAATGTCAAAAAGGCGCAATCAGTCATTAGGCGAGGCCTTCTGTCTAGAGGTACCATCTCGGCATATGTCGCCATCTCATCGCGTACTGACAGAGTGCTGCGATTGAGGATATGGAAGCTACGACGGCGAAGTGGGCGCCAACTTCAATGTTGGTGTCATTTTCCCTGTGATCTGGTGGGCTGCAGCGCGGTATATTGACAAGAGAGAGTCGGAACCACGTCCAATATGCCTTGAGAGGACGCCTGAGGATGAACATAACGCACTGCCACTCGCCACTGAATTCTCTGCAAAAGTTGCCGCACATGAAATCAAGACTTTGCCAGGCCAAAGCTCGAACAAGTCTGCAGGCATGGATTCCATCACCACCATGTCTGCTTATCTCGAGTCAACGTCGGCCGTCGTGAGTTGCTACATGTCTCGATAGCGCTCCGGCTCATCCTGTAGCTTGGCGAATACATGCTCAAGGGGTGGACCCTGACGGATCTCGTGTGCCAGCATTGCCGCACCACGCCGCTCATGCGCGAGCCGAGCGCCCAGGCCGCTGCAGCGGGTCGAACTGAAGCGCAGCGTATCCAGTTTTGCGGCCGGTGTGATGGTAGTCCGGATGGCTGTGGGTGTACGAGACGTGTGTGACCGTGCTGACGATCGCAGCTTCATCTGCACCGGTCGCACCTGCTGTTGAGACAGCTGGGCCCTCTGCGAGCGATCGGGCAGCAGATGACATCTCAAAGCTCTTGCTGCAAGGCTACTCCCTTTTGGGCTCCAACTGCCCTGCATCAACCTGCCGCGGGATCCCCCTCGTCGGCTACCCGAAATCCAAGGACGGCAAGCGCGATTCACGCCGCAAGTGCGTCGGCTGCGGTCAGGGCTACATCGATGAAAAGGACGCAGAGGCCGTCAGTCCGCGTAGCAAACGTCGGCGCGAGCTGTATGCCGAGGGTGAGAGGGTGAACCAGGCGATCGAGGCCAAGAGGGCGGAGGCGCCCCCGCCTGTGCCGAGCAAGGTTGATGATCTGGACGTCGACATGGCCGAAGAGAGTACCGGCTCGCTCTGCACCGACGCTCTCAGCAGAGCGCAGGACTCGCTCTCGCGTACTCTCATCACACTAAGCGAGTCGCTCGATGCACGCACCACCGAGCTCGCAACCACACCCAACAAGGCTCCCTTCTTTATCGATCTCAAACTACACACAGAGGCCATGACGGACATTTGCGCCGTTCTGCGCACATTGGAGCAGACCAAGCGCGAATAGTGTACTCTATGTATATCACATGACGCTAGACTTGTTCGTTCAGTTCACACCGGCCACGCCTCTTTCGCCGACGGCTTCGTCCATCTCGGCCTTGTTGCGCCTGCGCTCCTCGTCGATCGCGTCCGACTCGCCAGACTCGATCCACTTGAAGCTCGTCGAGGGGTATTTGACCTGGAGATGAGCTGCGTCCACAAAGTCATGAACCCACCTTGGCCGCGGCAGCCTCGTCGGCAAACCAGAACACGAGGCCGGGGCTGCATCGTCAACATTGACCGCGCGAGGTAACGTACCCACCTAGTCGGTCGTACACGCGAGCACGGGAGTCCCTCCTCCGGCCGATCGAGCACATTCGACAACATGTCCTGCTTGCCCTCGCCCGAGCACACAAACGCACACCGGAAGGCGTGATTGAGCACCGGGTAGCTACTTTGTCAGCTCTACCAGGCCATACACTGCACTCACGTCAAAGTGATCCGCTTGGCAGGTGGCTTTGGGCTGTCCTCGATCCCGGCCACCCAGCGCGCATTCTCCGTCAACAGCTCGTGACCCGGGAAGAGACTGCACGTGTGGCCGTCGGGACCCATGCCAAGGAGGATGAGGTCAAACGTAGGGTAGCGAGCGGCGTTGGCGCCGGCAAACGTCGCGACGAGCTGCTGCTCATAGTCGTCGGCGCACTCGTCGGCGTCATCGAGCAGATCCGGGTTGAGCTTGTGAATCTTGTCCTCGGGGATCGGGACGTGCGAGAGGAAGGCGTCGGCGCAGGCCTTGTAGTTGCTGTCGGCGTGGTCGGAGGGCACAAGGCGCTCGTCGGCAAAAAAGACCTCCCTGCGGGGATCAGCAACGGTCGGGGATTAAGACGAGGCACGCGCGTAGGTTGGTCATCTGTCGCAGCTGATCGTCACATGAGGCGGCACGTGTGGTGGTTGGATGCGACAGCATGAGTCGAGAGCAGACCTGGGACGCCCCTATCTGGCCGGCGCGGAAGCTGGGCCGCTAGCGAGCTTGCCCCCCAAACTGTGCCTTTGGCGCCTCTCGAGCATCACGCTGATGGACTTGCCGAATTGCGCCAGATAGCCCTCGACTGCATGCCGCAGACGCAGGCGCCTTTCGCTTCCTACCTGACCTTGGCAAAGTCCGATAGCCCTATCTCTTGGCGTGCGCTCGCCAGCCGCAGCAGGCACACTCACCACTTGTCCCACTCGATGCCCTTCATGTCCACAAGCTTCTTGAGGTTGTTGGGCAGACTGCCGCCGCTGAGCGCAATGGTAAACTTGCCGCGGTGCTCAATGGCCGACTGGGATGCCTTGAGCACAAAGTTTGTCAGGCTGTCGACGAGGTTTGGGCGGTCGTCCCCTGACTTGGCGCCAGTCGGGAACGTGTAGAGTACGGGTGGGGACGGCTGGCCGTGAACCATTGGTGCTGAGTAGTGTTGGTGCTGCTGTGTAGAGTGGTGCGCTGCGCTGAGAAGATAGACGGTTGGTGCTGACCTCCCTTTTGCGTCCGACGTCACTGACCGCGGGAATCGGGGGTTGACGTGGGTAGATGCACCGTGGGAGAGTCACTTGACGTGGCAGAACTTAGGGTGGCAGCCTGTCAGAATCATAGGCTGAAGGAGAATCTAGGATGGACTCTGAACAGGCCAGGACTACGCAGGGAGACACACTCCGCAGGTACTCCCCACTGCACAATTCGGAACCCGCCTCGATGACTTCGGAGCCGCATCACGGCATCACCCACGTCACTTGGTCCTATTGTAGATTGTCCATTCGTCGGACGCAATCTGCAGCGTTGGTTCTTACCACTCACAACGATGCCCTACAAGCAGCACACGGCGTTTACTCACTTTGTTCATCTCGAACAACTCCCGGTGCCAAAGCTCGAGTTCCTGTTCCACCTCGAATGCATGGCCAGGGACCAGACGACCGGATGAATGTGATTTTCAAAGGTAAGCATAGCTCGGCGGTTGTAGTTACTCATCTACTTGCCAGCCGCAGGAGGCCAATTCGAAGGTCCGAAGTTGCGAGGGACGATCCTACCAGGTAGCGGGGACTGTGAGATTGTGCAAGCCGACTCGACAGCGTTCCCGATACAGACGCAATACGATGCCGTAATCCACATCCAGACACGCGGCGTGAGAACAGGTCTGAAAACGATCTTGAGCAGACTAGGCGATGATACCGACATCACGGCTGATCAGTATAGATCGGTGCTGGTGAGGGGATCAGGACGGTCTGCTGATGGTGCGACGCAGCACGCGCTTGACGGTTATGCTCGAGACGGGCGATGAGAGGTACTCGTGGCTCAACAAGGCGATCGCGATCGCTAGCTCGGCCCGATGCGGAAACCAAGAGACAAGCACAGTCGAATGTGGCAGGTCTGTCAAACCGGCAGTGGTGTATATCACCTACCAAGTGTTATAGTGCCTGATTGCTTGCACATGCAATATATACGATAGATTCGTCGCGCCTGACTCGCCCACCTTGCCAGCTACGAGGACCGCTTCCAAATCACCGTCCTCCCTGCCTCTGTGCAGATAATAACTCATCCCTAGTATCGCTACCGACGTTCGGCGACGCCCAATCGTGGCGTTCGGGTTCACAACATGCGCCGTGTGCTTGTTGGCGGTCGGAGTCATCGCATGCCTTGACTATGCTTCGTACTCGGTCAGATCTCTTCTTGTAGCCGCGCGCCCGGACATCAGGTTTCGGTCTGGCGATTGCTGCTCATTCGTGAGTCCTACAGCTTCGGAGTGCTACATCCATCGTTGTGATTCAGCTTCAGCGTGTCCATCATGGTACCGGCGCGCCATACTGGGGTATCTACTGGGTCATGCTCGACTTGATGATATCAGCTGATCCGCACTGAAGTGGGTTCTTCTTTGCTGCTACAGGTATTCCGGTAACTGCGACTGCATAGAGACTCGATGGCGGCGATTCCTCGCCGGCCGAGCTCGACGGCGTCAAACGGTCGAGCTGCGTATGGTCCGCACATGTCACATATGTCGAGACCAAGTTTGAGGACGCTACTCTGACCCAAAGATCCACCGAGTTTGTGTCCACGTCAGCACTCTGATGTATCAAACCGCATCTTGCCGTCTTTGGTTCTGTGTTGGGAGGATCAGCTTCCCAACACACTTACCATGCCTCTGTACGAGCTCTTCTGCATCGCTGTACACGATGCTGCAAACTTTGTATGTATCGGCAAGGCCGTCACCACTGCACCAGCTGACGATCCCAGCGCAACCTCTCAAACTTGATGAGCAACGTCTCGACCCAGATCCATGCGTCGGGAGGGGTCGTGCGCAACATGCGGAATCTTGGCGTGAATCAGACGCTACCGATGCGGATGAAGCGGAATCAGCAGTTCCACACACACGGCGAGTGAGTTGCGGTGCGTGGTGCAGCAGACTCTTTCCTTGGACTTTGCCCGCTCGCATGCCGCGATCGCATGCTCTACACCGCCGCGACGAGTTGCTGTTTCAATACACGCTGCTGATCATACAATCGGATAAGCTGACACCTTTTTTAGTCAGTTCACCATCCTCTTCGACACTTCCCCCGCTGTGCTAGCACGCCTGAACGAGACAATGCGGTTAGATCCCATGGTCATCCGGTACGTGTATCGAGCTCGGATCGACCGTATTGCTGACACCATACTACAGGTGGACGATGCTGAAAAAGGGCGAAGCATTGTACGTGTCGATAGCTTTGTCTCCGCGGGTTCGCCGTGCAAGGCCTGCATCCAGCACAGCAGACCTTTCCAGCTCGGCGTGTCAGATGATGACCATAATGAGCTGACACACCCCACAGGAAGGACCTCAACCCGGTATCAGAAACGACCATGCAGGCTGAGCGGCCATATTAGCACATTGTCTCGGAGAGCAAGTTGCGAGCGGAGGGAGGTTGAACAAGACGTTGCACAGCATATGCATTGTATCATTAGAAGCTCGTTTGCTCTCCAAGTTGGGTACATCAGCTGTTGCCGGCGTCATTCGTGAAAGCTCGGCCGCCCGGCCACGTTCACACGTTCACGCTCGCCGGTCGTCACTCTAGCAACCATGCTCTCCGACAACCTTGCACCCGAGCTCAAACCAGCATATGCCGCTATCACCCGTCGTATCGTCGACCTGAGAGAGTATCAACTGCCAAGGCTGGCCCAACTGCACAGCGGGAGCTTGAAACACCACGCCGATGTCTGTGCCGAGCTGAAGGGTGATCTCGAGGCCGTGGGGCGTAGTCTTGTGGTGCGTCTATCTTGCAGATCACGGTCGGTCTGACCGATGCAGGCGTTCACAGAGCTAGGAGAGGAACAGATACAGGATGCCGAGCGGGCACAAGCGAGGAAGGTCGTGACGGAGCTCGAGGGCCAAGTGCAGAGGTTTGTTTTGTGGCTGCGCATGACCTCGGCTGAGTATAGCAGCATACGGATAGAGTACCGCCGGACAGCTCTGGCATCCAAGCAAGCTGTAGAGTCCAGTGCCTCCACCAGCCGACATCAGCTCCTTGGTGCACGCTCAACATCGACGAGCTCGGCAGCAGAGGTGCAGCAACTGAGCCGACCTGCCCGGGCTGTGAGCCGCGTCGATGCGTATGTGCCGACTGCAGGGCATGACGGTGCTGACTACCTATAGCGGTGATGATGCTTTGCAGACCAAGACGAACGAAGTCACCGACGCTCTACGTCGGACGACGGCCCTGATGCAGTCGGAGCTTGAGCGTTCTGTCCTTAGCGTGCAAATCCTGGGTATATAACATATGCTGACTAGTGTCGCTCGGCTGACATGACTCAGACGAGTCGACGCAAACGCTACGAGCGACTCAGACACTCTACGGCCGATACGAATCCCTCCTCGCGACATCCTCTAAACTCGTCAAGCAGCTCGAGCGTGCAGACTGGTATGATCGCCTGTTGATTATTGCCGCACTCGTCTTCTTTCTCCTGGTCGTCGGCTTCATCCTCAAGCGGCGTGTGCTCGACAAGGCGGCGAGAGGTGTAGGGTGGTGGGTGGGCGGTAGCTTCAAGCTGGTTGGCATGGGGCTGGGGATCGGCGGGAAGACGCCAGTGCTGGCGCCTGCAACGGCAGAGGTATCGCCCCCGGTCGAGGAGAGGGCGCAGTCAGCCAAACTAGCCGATGTGCTGGAACAAGCTGCGCCGGCTATCGACGACGAGGTCAAACCAGTGGCAGGCATACCTATCCAAGAGAGGGCGAACGATCCGGCGGTCAAAGATGAGCTATGAGCTGTACATAGATATACATGTATTATACAATCCTCAGACCTGCAAGTCTTCCTTTTTGACCGAGAACCGACACAGCCGCGCGATCATGGCTGCGAGCTGGACGAGAGTTCCGACCCCCTCGAGGATGCGCATGTGCGTCCAGCCAATTTCCTGTAGGTTTGAGCGGTGCTCCGTATCTGATCAGCCACGTACCCGGATGAACTCGAGCTTCATCTGTTCTGCCAGCCTGTGGACATCAGCCGATGCCTATGGCCCATCGGCCTACGCACTCATCAAACGACTTGACGACGCGAAAGACGGTCACGACAATGTCGACAGCACTGTAGCCCTGCTCCCAGAGCGAGTTGATCTTTGCGAGCGCATCGTCAATGTGAGCCTTTTGACAATCGCGAATCATGCTCTGGACGAGGGCTGGGTGCGGCTGGTCGCAGATCTTGAAGACGTTGTCGTTTGACACAAACCCAAAGCCTGAATGGGTCGATTGCAGATTGTTGATCGCTTGGCGCATATCACCCTCGGCCGTGAAGATGAGCGCCGCGATACCTTCGTCATTGTATTTGACCTGACTGTCAGCTTGTTCAGCATACACCAAAACTCACATCCTCCATTGCGCAGATTTCGTGCAGCCGCTTAAGAATCTCGCCGTCACTCAGTTTGCTGTACCGCAAGATTGCGCATCTCGATTGGATCGGCTCGATGATTTTGTTCGACATGTTGCATGCGAGTGCGAAACGAGTCGTGTTGGAGTAGATCTCCATCGTCCGCCGCAGAGCTTGTTGCGCGCCCGTCGTCATTCTAGACGTCAGTGAAGCTGCTAGCCCTCTTGGACTCACGAATCCGCCTCGTCGAGAATGACAATCTTATGCCGCCCCGGAGGGAGCGTCACCTTTTTCTGGGCAAACATTTTGATCTTGTTCCGTACAACGTCGATGCCTCTGCGCGTGTGTTAGCCAGGGCTTCGATACAAGACGCACACATACCTCTCGTCGGAAGCGTTGAGCTCCAGCACGCCCTCCTTGTAGGCGGATCCGAGCAATGCGTGGGCCAAGCAGTGAATCGATGTCGTTTTGCCGATGCCGGGCATACCCTGGACATTAGCTCACCGTCACAGTAAGGCAGAGCACCCACCGAAATGATAATGTGCGGTACGTTGCCCTCCTCGGCAATGACCTTGAGCCGCTCGACCGTCTCGCTGTTACCGACGATATCCTGCAACAAGGTCGGACGGTACTTTTCGACCCTGTCTGCGTCAGAGGTGCTGAAACACGGGCTCGCACTCACCAAGGCATCTCGTAGTTTTCCACATCAGCATTCTTGGCTGTCACTGGCGGTGCCATGACCACATCGCCAGACATGTTGCTTGCTGGTGATGGCCCCAGCTGAGACGCGTTCATGCTTGTCGGAATTAGCCCACAACTCTAGATGCGCCTCGTAGTTAGCAGATCTGCGTCGCGCGCCGCAGAGCGGCGCCGCGCCCGTCATGTAACGATCACTACCTTCAACAGATTAAGAGTCTGTGAGCTCAAGACGAGGCTCTAGCTCACTAGTCAGAGTAGCGGTTACCTGGTAGTACGCGGCGCAAGGCCGCGGTCCGCACTCAACCCTTCCCGTCGCTGTCAGAGACGCTGTGTTCTACGGGTTGGGCCCTAAGCCTTCGGGTGTAGGTCTGGCCGCGTAGCCGGT
>BCIJ01000003.1:325937-419654 GCA_001599935.1 Holtermannia corniformis | reverse complement strand
CCCACAACTCTAGATGCGCCTCGTAGTTAGCAGATCTGCGTCGCGCGCCGCAGAGCGGCGCCGCGCCCGTCATGTAACGATCACTACCTTCAACAATGCTCGAGATGGCAACACGTGATCTGAGCACAGACCAGCGGAAGCATTTTGGTGGCACACCGACTGCACAAACTACCTAGATGATTGTAGCAAGCACCACAGTCACTTCAAGACCAAATAGAACAATGGTAATGTTGATCCAACTGATGAAAGTATATCGTACATCTTCAACATACACAACGTCGCCAGACCCTGCTCTCGACACGATCTACAAACTCGACAACAGCAAATCACACAGAATCTGAGCCACAATGTCAGATCAAGGCGCGGCGCTTCATATCGCTGCTCTCCTTGATACCGCTCAGTGTCGATTATGTGACCGAATACCCTCTATGAAAGGAGTATAAGTGCCGCGTTATCTGCGCCTAGCAGCCGCCGCACCTTGCCAACCCTTGCCGAGACTGATCGTGATCGCCTTGTCGATTGCCAGCACATGCTCTCCCGTAATGCGCTACCGTGCACGTCAGCCGCTTACTTCCTCATACCCTATACCCATCACCCACCTCCATATGCGACCGCGGACGCTAACACCCTTGATCTCCATGTAGCTCTGTCGCCCCGATCCCCTCCTGCCACCCCCCCTCTCATCCACTTCCTACTCACCACCGCGCACTGACAACCCTGATCTCCATCGCCCTTCCGCCCTCCCCCCCTCCCGACCCCAATGCGCCGAATTCATACTTGTCAAAGCGAGTCATTGCTTTTACGCTTCGAGCGCAGCTCCATCGGAGAAACATTGCGAGATGGTCGCTTGACTGGGCGCGTTGAAGTGACGGGAAATGGCACGCCGTTCGCAGCACCCGCCACCGAAGCGGAGGTTGGTGTAGACGCGCTTGGCACCTTCGTCAATAGTCAGCGGGTGATCCAATTGCGTCATCCATGCTGCTCACAGCGGTGGCGAGCTCAACAATCGTGTATCCAATTCTCAAGCTAGGCCCGCTGTATCCCTTGATTGTCTTGTTGAAGCCATCTGGGCGTGCATGTAGTTTGAGAAGTGATTTGCCGACGTCGTGGGAGGGTACGACAAATATGAACGCGAGCTCGTCTTGGGGAAGCATCTTGGCGGCAGCACGAAGGCCTTCGCCTTTGATGTCGTGACGACTGTTGATTGTCGACTGAAGAAGGATTGTAGTGGTCTTGGATCGTGGCGTCTTCGGCGGATATCTATAGACTGCATCGACCGTGGCCGTGCCAGCAGCCGTCGCGTATAGAACACCAGGCTTGACGTGTGTAGCATTGTGGATGAAGATCGGGAGGGGATCTTGTATCAGGCCGGCAGGGATTGTGAGTGGGATTGGGACGAACGAGTGGAGTTCCGCGTCGACGTTGGCGAATTGGTAATATTGCAGTGACAAAGCTTCGTACATGTGGCCTTTGACTGCGCCTATCGGCATAAAGCTAGCAGCAAAATCCCTCATGGCGTCGTAGCGCACGGCGCGATTCGTCTCGAGGAATATGCGGCGAACGACGGGGCTGGGAATAGTATGAATGAACCGTGGACATTGTGAGGACCAGTCGTCCGCTCCTTCAATCGCTGTCGTCCAGAACAGGCAATGGAAGCGCGCGGGCTGGACCTTGCTTGAATGGTCGGTCTTCGACGAACTTGCGACGATATCGGGCCAAGAGACGTCAGGGTTGTCTTCGATCAGAGTCTGGATGGGGGCGAAACACATAGCCAAGTCGGAATCGATGTTCGGTGTACCGTCTTGGGTGTACGTCTTGGGAAACCGATCTAACATCGGTACCCTGGGCGAGGGTCCAAGTATGGCGAAAAGTTCCAATCGACCGTAGGTGTGCAGTCGAGGTAAAGGGGGGTGATAGGCATCCGTAAGGTAACTGCAGACTGTCATTATGCAGCCCAGGTGCCTGAAGCACAGCACTCACCATAGACGCTTCATCTCATCTGTTTCCCAGTGCGGAACGGTGTGATAAAGAGCCCTAGACTGCTTTTCCCATTCGGCAAATCGCCCCAGGTCCGGTGACGTTGCGAACACCAGTATCGCGCGAGTGGAGCCCGCATCGGTGAAGCTTGGATCGGGTGTAGCGTTCTCAGAGGCTCCAGCATCGGTGAGGACAACAACATTGGCTCCAGCGCCGCTGAAATCATATTCGTGATCTCGCGAATCGAAACGGTGGATGCCGGCGTCGTCGAATAACAGGTATGGCTTGCGCGCGTGATACCCGATGGCAACGGGTTGGCGGGCTGCAAGGCATTTTGCCAAAAGGAACCTCAAACTCTGTGTCTTGCCTGAATTCAGAGCAATAGCATCGTCTTCAAGGGCACTTGGTCTAAAACTTACCCATCCCTGGCTGACCAAAAATAACCGAGCCCCGTTGGTGATAGTTCTTCTCCTTTCGCAGTGCATCAATACGATGCCAGAGTACATCGTACGAGTCGCGCACGAGCAGAGGCAAAGCGTCGGCATGCCACGAAGACGATGGATCCTTCAATGTACGACCTGACGTCAAAAGCCGACGTCCGCCGTCCACGATCCTGCGGTTTTCAACGCCTTCGTCGTCATCGACCTTTGCGTCGCTTTGGTAGTCATGACCTTGAATCTTGCCAATCTTGCTGTTATGACCTGTGGCTTGATCCGGTCTCGCAACGTCATCCTTTCCTGCACCCTCACGGTCCTCCTTGTCGATCTCTGTGCCACTATGACACACGACTTGATCCTTAGCCCGTCCTGCATTGCCATCTTTGCCTGCGACCTCGTCGTCCTCCAAGTTGCCAAGCCCGTTGTCAGAGGTAAGGGCGCCAGTACCATACAGTTCCGGCTCGTCAGCTGGGATAGTCGTACGCTTCACAAGGCTGCCTGAGAGGTAGAGCTCGAGTGTCCGACTCGAAGGCTCCAAGTAGACCTGGAAGGGAACGACAGCATCGTCTCCACTTTTCCAGTAGAGATCGTAAAGTCGAGTCGCCCAAGTTGGAATGAATTGATGAGACCAGTCGCTCGCTGAAGAGGCGATCTGTGCGTTTGTGCTTGACATGGCAGTCGTTGCAAGTCACCGTTGAGTGGCGACACGAGATGGAGGCGAATTCAAGGGGGTTGACCTTATGAAGGACTGAGCGTGTGCAGTGTGCGTGCCAAACGGATTCTGATTTCGCCCAGAATTCACTGCGCGTCAGACCGGTACAGTCAAGCCTCTGTAATTGGGACGAGCATTTCCTAAGGCATGGCTGCTCCTCCAAATAGAGAGCGTGAAGTCATTGCCATGTCATTTGCAAACACGTCATTTCCTGTGGGACAATTGTGGAAAGGCAAAAAAGGCTGCATGGACAGCAGCCGGGCTTTACCAATCGCCTTGACCTCTCTGCACACTGCACAAAAAACTCCGAAAGCCGAAGCCCGCCAACCCTCAAAGACATAAATGAAAGCCAGCAATGACACAATCTAAATCGGAGGCTAAGTGGAAAAAAATGATGTCACCTGGGGGATTCGAACCCCCGCCATTACTGACCACGAAACTCACTACGAGTAAGTATCCAACACTTGAATGTGGCGCCTTAACCACTCGGCCAAAGTGACCGTGCAAAAGTTTCAGCCCAACTGTTATGGTATCGCAATCTGGCACTCATCTTTGACAGTTTTGTCCTGCCGAAAGTCGTTCCTGTCTTTCAGAGCTTCAGAGTCCCTCAACCATCTCCCGGTAGTTTCCCCAGCCAAAATATGTTTACACAAGAATGATCTAGTGTCTGAGAAGTACTGCAGCCGTTTCACATGGGTCCGACCATTGTGGCTCTCGATGTGCACTTGTTCTGTTGCACAGTGCGTAGGGCTGTGGGCTTTTGAGTTGTAGCTCCTTCTCATGAATGTTATGTGTGATGACTATTCTTGTCGATCTTCAAGATACCTCGCAGGGCGAAACCTCTTGTCCCGCTGCGCGATGTAATCCGATCGAACCAGTGTCTGCCCTCGAGATCCCCGTTACCCAGGATGCGGTGCGACTTTGCGGCCAATCGCAGAATCTCAGAGGTCTAAACATACATGACCAACTACCTCCGCGGTGGCCTTCTTTACGTATCACCACTCGATGTCGCTCCGTTGGACCGCCGGGCGGCTAAATATTTGCTCACCAAATTTTCATGTATCGCGTCCGTTTGGGAAGTCTTGGTAGTCCAGTCCAGCTGGGTGTATCGTTTTGATGCGTCTTCGAAGCGAACGCAGGCCTGCTCCGGATCCACGTTGTTCATATAATTCTCGACGGCCGAACGCATCTCTTCGGTACAATACCAAGGTTGGCCATTGCGTTGCGATACTCTCCCGAGGGATGTCCTTGACGTTTGCTCTGGTGAAGGAATCTGTTCTGGCGACGACATGTGAGTGGCGTCTCTGCACTAGACAGCTTATAAGTGTTCCAGTTCGGCCTTCGCACTAGTAGAAACTCCAATCACGGCTATAGCACGAATAGAAGATCACATTCGTGATCCGACTACACATCTCTTGGCGCTTCGAACCAAGGGACGCGGTTTGGTGCTTCCCGCATCTCGTCGAGCGAAGACCTCGCGGTACTCGCCGAAGGCGGTTCAGACTCGTCCTCGGTCTCGTCTACGGTCCCACCGACACGCAGCTCCTTCGTAAGCTCCTTGAGCCGTTCGAGTGCGCTTTCGTCGTAGGCAAACGAGTGGCCGGCGTGGTGAGATCTAATGTCAGCTTTGTACAAAAGGCTTTACCCACCTTTTCGGACGGTACCAAGGCACAGCGGCGGTCCACCATCCAGCAGGTCCAACTAGGACTTCGCTGAGATTACGCCGCCAGCCCAGGTCATACACGTTGATGTTGCGCGCCTCGGAGCGGAGTTTGTTGCGCTCGGCTCGGGTCAACAGGTGATCCGGTCGCCACTGGGGAGTGTCCTGCGACGGCAGCAGCGCAGCCGGGAATGCGTGCGTAATATTCTCAAGCGTAGTGATATTGTGCCTGCCGTCAGCAGTGTTCGGGCCATGTAGACTTACGATGCTAAATACCAGTGATAGCTTGCCAAGCCCCCGACCGACAAGGCCATGAAGAACCCCATCAGGGTGAGTAAAAGAAAGATGACCGGAGCAAAGTCGATTGGATCCTGCGGTATCAGCCAGGTCAACACCAACAAGACGTACGCTTGGACACGCCGTATTGACCGGACAGGATGAGCCGATGAAAACGTCCGGATCGGCAAAGAAACGGTACGACTCGTAGCCCGCTTCGATCATACAGTAGACAGATAGCAAAGCGCCATAAGTGATGAAGAGCAAAAACGGCTTGTAGTTGCGGTACCCAACACAGTTGGCGACCCAAACGCAGTGATGGTCCATTTTGAGTGTACATTGGCGACAATAGCGGCAGTGGTGGCATCGATCCGGTTTCCACCCGACGCACTTTTTGCACCAGCGCGGTCCGCCGGTCGACGCTTTCGCGGTGAGCGACTGCGCAGGCAAGAGCTGCGTCGACTCGAGATCGAGCTCGGGCAGTTGCTTGGCTGGCGATCCAGGCCGAACGGGCGCAAAAGGAAACGGCGTGATGGCAGGCGACGAGTCGGCAGAGACGTCGCGTCGTTCCAGTGGCAGGGGGCTGGGGCGGGCTTTCGACTCGCGATCGTCGAGCCATTTGCGCGACTGCAGCACCCGCAGCGGTACGTCGTCGTCGTCGGTCGAGACAGGCGGCTGAGCCTCGTCCGGCGCCAGCGTCGGATCGGGACGGCCTGGCGAGGTGCTCGATGCCACAAAAAGCGACACAAGCGTCATGAACAGCAGCGCGTGATAGATGAGCTGCCTGAGGATCAGCACGGATCAACACCCAGCGACTCACTGCTCGATGAACCTCCCCCATTCATGACGCCGTGCCAAGACGCCGTGACCCGAGAGGATCAGCACAAACGCCGGCCAAGTGACGAGCAAGATCATGTACGAGACTGCACGTCAGCTCGGCCTCGACCCACGCTACGCACTGAACAGGGGTATCTTTTGCGTCCACTCGTCGAGCCGCGAGCCTGCCATAGTGGACGTTGTTCCTCATGAGCCCAACATTGGCCGTCTTTCCGTTGTCGAGTGCCCCTACGGCTCCGTTGTGCGATGCTGCGCGCTAGCAACCACCTAGCAATTCCAAAACCCTTTGTTACCATCCTGCTTCAACCTACCTTTGAGCACCCACTCCGCATGGGTCCCTTTCTTGTCCCCTTGCGTAGCATCGCTGCGGACGCGATTCTTATACCACGTCAGTGCAAACATCGATAACCAAAATGCAGACCGGTCTTCTTCACATTAGCGATGTCATGCGGGTGAGTTGCTCACCGTAGCGTGATTCAACTAACATGCAGCTCTCTCCCCGGGTGGTTCGGGTGCTCGGGCAGAATCCTGGACCGATGACGCTGCAGGGTACCAACACGTATCTGGTGCAGCCTCCTTCGTCGCCGCTCGCGCCGCTGATCCTGATTGACACGGGCTCGCCGCACACGGCCGACTTGTGGGTCACCAATGTGTTGCTGCACCTGTCGTCGCTGGCCCTCTTGCCCCTCGGGCTGCAAGATGCTGCACCTTCGGACCCTCCGCTTGGCACGACCAACGATGGGGTCGACAGGCTTCTGCCGACAATCTCCGATATTGTACTCACCCACAAGCACCTTGACCACACGGGCGGTGTGGCTCGCTTGCTGGCAATCATAAAGGACAAAGGGATGCCTCCACCTCGGATCTGGAAGTTTCCCCATGGCATCACGCCCGCCGAGCCATCGTCAGCAGACGGCGAGCCGGTGCTGCTGCCCGAGTCGGAGAAAAAGCTGCACCTAACGGCCATTCCCCAAGCGCCGTTCGAGTACATCAAGACAGCTCGCGAGGTTGAAAAAGAGGCAGAGAACCCGCCAAAGCCCGAACCGTCGTCGCACACGTTCCCTGTATCGCACACGCAGTCGAACAATGGCGACCCAAACCCCGACCGTACTCTTGCGGCGTTGCTCGAATGGGGCACCTTTGCGCCCGATCCAGCCCCCGCGCCCGGCCATGACGGCGCGTTGCACCTTTTAAAGGAGGGTGACAAGATTTCGGTGACTGACCCAGGGTTCACTGGACCCGGTAACGGCGGTAGCGTCACCCTTCGTGTCGTTCACACCCCGGGTCACACTACCGATTCCATCAGTCTCGTCCTCGAGGAGGAAGGTGCCGTCTTCACTGGCGATACCGTCCTCGGCGAAGGCTCGTCGGTCGTCAGCGATCTCGTCACTTGTAAGTCCGTCGAGGCTAAACGTCGCTGATTTCAGACATGGCATCGCTCGACAAACTGCTCGCGCTCACGCCGACGCGTCTCTACCCTGCGCATGGCGAGCACCAGCGCGACCCGGCTGATGCACAAGGCCATATCCAAAAGTACATCACCCACCGCAACGACCGCGAGAAACAGATCGTCGCCCTCCTTTCCGACAAGCCCATCACCGTCGACGAGCTTGTCGGCAAAATCTACGGCGAGCAAAACGATACGATCAAGCGCGCGGCCGGCAGCAGCGTGCGCTCGCACCTGGCCAAGCTCGAGCACGACGGCGAGGCCGCCAAACGAGACGACTCGTGGGTCAGCACCGGCAAGAGCGTCAACGGCGTCGACAAGGCAGACTAGGCTATGCATGCATCGTCTAACAATTATACAAGGCTCGGCATCGTCAATGAATCGTATCAATGCAGAGGATGCTAGAATGCAATGCTATGAATGTAGTGATTGTCAAGTGTGGCCTCGGGCCCCGCGCGGCTTGACTCGCTCACGCTGGCGTTCATCCTCTTGATCGCGCCAGCTTGAAGGCGGTGTCGGGATGCCTCCGTGCGCTTGTAGCAGAGGCGGCTTGCGAGCCTGTCGCGCGTGACCAGGCTGGCGCCGATCATCAACTGGCGGCTGGCGCACGTCGACGCTCGAGCTGGAAAAGTGACGACGGCGTGGGGTGGCGTCCTCTGTAGGCCGGCCCTTTCGTGGCGTTTCGGTCAAATCGGACGCTGTAGTGCTCCGCGGCAGGGTAGGCAGTGGCGGACGGGAAGGGGGAGGCCCAAACGACTCGCCGTACACCGACTGCGAGCCCCAGCCGCTTCCATACGTGCTCGGGCGGCCCCCGCCATAATCGCTTCCGGCGTAAGCAGACATGGCTGAAAACATGGAAGGCATGCCGTACGGCGAGAGGTGCTGCTGTGGGGGAAAGCCCGGTGGCATGCTGGCGACCGAGGGCCCGCCTGTGAAACCAGTCATGGCACTCGAGCGTTCCCACTCGTCGTTGGCCGCTTGCATGGCGGCCGCCGCCATGGCTGCTTGGTATTGCTGCTTGGCGTATGCCATGCTGCACATGTCAGCAGGCTCTAACGAACATATCAAACTCACGCTTGCTGATGCATGAGCGCATAGTTTGGACCAATCGCCGCCTGCTGCATCGCCCAGGTGAGACGAGGGTCAAATGAAGGTTGATAAGGGTTAAAGCCCATCTGATAGTTCGGCTCGCCAGCCGGGTCTGCTAGCGGGATCTGAGGTGGTGGACCGTTGACAACGTTGCCGAGCTAAAGAATGAGCCGAGCCCTGATCAATCGTGTAACCCACCTCGACGGCATTCTTGGCTTCTTCCCTCCGCCTCTCGTTGCGCTTCTTTTCGGCGTCCGCCAGCGCATTGGCAGACGCTCGTGTCTTGAGCACAGGCGCCTCGTCTGGCAGAAAGTTGACCCGACGATTGTCTTTTGGTGTCGCAGGCTGCACACCAGCGGATGAACTGTCACCCGTCTGGCCAGAGATGGATGACGCGGGTGAGGGTTGTGTCAAAAGCGCTGGAGCAAACGCCGGAGGTGAGCGCTTGGCCATGGCGTTGACCAGGGCGCTGGGCGAGGGAAGGGGTGGTGCCGCTGCGGGCAAGGTGCGAGTGGTGGAGAACGAGGGACGCGATGCTGGCACAGACGGCCGCCGGGGTGCTAGCTGGGACGACAAAGTGTTGGCATGCAGAGAAGACTGCGAGGCCTTTTGCTTGACTTGTTGGAGCGGCTCATCCGAGCTCGACGACGAGCCACTGTCAGACTCGTCGCTTGATTCGACGGGCTTCTTGAGCAGAGCACGTCGCGGACCTGCCGTTTGTGACGGCAGCAACGCCGCCGAGCTAGCAGAGGCGCCACGGAGATTCCCAAGTGACGACCTCGGCAGCGGTGCAGTCGCCGTCTTTGGAGTAGTTGACGCCACCGGCCGACGTTTCGGCGGCGCTTCCTCTTCCGACGAGCTGTCACCCCAGGCATCCGCGTTCCCACGACCCTTCTTGGCAGATTGCAAGCTCGAGACGCTAGCCTTTGGCCGCACTGGCGGTCTGTTCCATTGCGCTTCATGCGAGTCTCTGCGTTGAGCAAGAGGCTTGAGTTGCACTGGGGACAGAAGACTGGCCGGCTTGGGTTCTACTGGGGAAGACGCAGGAGGGCTGGTCAATCCTGCCAAACTGGTCGCACTAGCCAAGCGCGCGTGCAGCGACGGACGCGGACCGGGTCCTCGACCGATGGAGGATCTCGGGCTGGCTTCGCCGTCTTCAGGCATTGCATATGGCGGTAGAGGCAGGTGAAGTCCTTCCAAGTCGAGTCCGGCGGGCGGGCTCTTCCGAGCAGAGACGCGCTCCGACTCATCCTCTGGCTCACCATACCCATCGTCCGAGTGCGGTGGCGGCGTCGGGATCCGTGGCTCGTCATCGTATCCGATCAGACTCGAGATCAACTTGAAAGGCTCTTCAAAGAATGATGTCGGGCGCAGCGTCTCGACCGGTGGCGATGTTGGCGGGACAGACGGCGAGGGAATAGGCACAGGTCGAGGCGCTTGCAGATTGGCCATCAACGACCGCCGCTCGTCTGCTTGCAGTTCAAGTGGCGAAGTGCAGTGATCATCCGAACCCGACGCCAAAATCTCCTGCGCCTCCGAGTGGCGTCGTTCGGGCGATGGCGAATGTGACCTCGCGCCAGGTGATTCGGCCAAGTCGGTCCTGGACATAGTCCGGCTGATCACGACAAAGCCCTTGCTCGCGTCTTCCAATTTGGTGACGGATCGAGGACGTTGGATCGACAACCCCAGCTGCTCGGTCGACTCGTCGCTACGCAGAGGACTGGTGCCGCGGCGCGCAAAGCTTGATGGTGGCGGGGGCGTAGAGTTCGCAGTCGGCGCAAGTGTTGTGGGTCGCGACGGACGCTTGATCTGTTTCTGCTTGAACCGATCGCCCGCGAGGAATGACAGAGGCAGCTCGTCGTCTGGACCAACACCCGACGCAGCAGCCGGCGCAGTCGCAGCCACACTGCCGCGCGTACTATCGGCACCGTCCTTGTCGAGCGCCACGAAAGAGTTGGCTCGGAGGCCTTTGCGGAACGCAGCGACACTGACGCGAGCTGGTTGGTAGCCATCGTCGACGCTTGCAAAAGACCCCGCGACACTAGGAGGACGCGAGAGACGGGGCCGTGCGAGCGGCGGCGTCTCGAGTAGAGTCTTGTTTGGGCTGACACTGCGCGCCTGATCGACAGCAGTGGGTAGCGATACACTCGCACTCGAGACATGACGAAAGCTCTTGAGCTGAAACGAGCCGTCGTCTACCGCCGACTCGTTTGTGTCCAGCGCCGAGCCGTCGAGATCGCCCGGGTGATACGAGTGACTGCGGACTTTGGCAAACGAAGGCCACACGTGCGACGATGGCCGACGAAGCTTGGGTTTGTCCGAATGCTCTCGCTGCCTCGGCTTGATCTCGTGTGCCAGTGGTGAGGTCGCCTGCCATGTCAGTAGAGTCCTAAGGCTGCCATCCACTCACCTCGACCTTCTCCTCTGCCTCCTCGCCTTTCGACTGCCGCCTGTGACGGACCTTCCAGAACGCCTTGTGCTCCTTTTCTTCGTGAACAGCGTCCTTCTTGTGCTTGTCGTCTTCCGGCGCCTCCTCCTTGCCCTTGCCCTTGTTACCGGCCCAGAACGGCGAGGACGGCCGGCTTCCGACATCCGACGTACGGCGCGAGTTGCCAAAGCTCCACCCAAGATCCATGCTGACACCACTGCCGCGCCTCGAGTGCGCCTTTGACGAGTCTGGTGTGACGTCTGTCCGCAGCGGAACGGCCAAAGACGAGGAACCTGTTGCCGGCTCGGGTTGGACAGGAGCGCGTGGCACTTTCGACTGCTCTGGTGTGCGAGTGGCTTCTGCAAACAGTGCAGAAAAGCGCATGCCGCCTTGGTCATGGACCAAGGGCGAGCCAAAGTCGAGCGAGCCCAAGAACTCTGTCGACTTTGGCTCTTGCGCAAGACTAGCTCCCTTGTCCGCAAAGGCCGAAGGGATCGAAGACGTCCTTTGATGGATCTGAATCGGTGCGGTGCTCAATGTGTCTACTGGCGGGCGTGCCAGGTGCGACGAGACGCGCGGCGGAGTTGGCGCAACCGCGACAGGGGTTGGCATCGACGCATGACGGTGATCGTCCAAAGTGACGGACGCGCGCGAGGCTGGCGGCGTAAAGGTCGAGTACGGAATCGACTTGACGTCCTTTTCCCGTCGACCGATCCCCAACAGTTTTTGCCGCCGATCCTTTTCCTTTCTGCTCGAGACTGAGCTGGTGCCCGATTCGAGCCGGGGCCGGGTGCTCAGGCGTTCCGAGCCGGAGTCAGAGTCTCGCGGTGAGCTTGAGGATCCTGCTGTAGCACTGGGTGAGAGGTGCGATGTGCTTGCCCGCGACGACCCTGGTTCTGGCGTTTGCGGCGGCTCGAGCGCGGCGCCGTGGGTGAGCCCGGACCCGGCGTGGCCCGGGCGGAGGAAGCGCAGAAAACCCATGATGCCCCGCTAGCGGTCGGTACCGTCCAGGCTGATGATCATCAGTCGGCTGAGTCGTACGACGGCCTGAACACGATTCAAGAGTCGAGTGCTTGCTGATACAAAGGCGATGATGGTATAGAGTAACCAAGGTCGGTCGTTACCGCGTTGCTATGCTGGGTAATATAGGCCTGCAGTGAGCTACTAGCTGCCCCCTGGGCTCAGCCACAATCCCGACAATACCGCTGTAACCCCCTCTGAAGACCGACTGCCGAGCTTTTTGTTCATCCCGACTCGTTCCTGTGATCAGGAAGCTTGCATGCCGACTACTGTACTGGTCGAATGAGAACTGACGTTTGACATCTATCTCGACCAGTCGAAACAAGAGATACAACTTTGGCTCGAAGGCAAGACCACGGGCGAGCCGGGTATTGCGAAACTGCCAGATGATCCTTGCGCTCCGCAGCTTCGGCGACTAACGACAGGTCATACACTTCAGAACCAATCGTCATCTTGGGGGTCCGACGCGCCTCTGCTTATATAAGACAAGTACACTACTTGTGGACAAGGGTTGGAACGATTAGAAAGACTAAGCAAGTTGCAAATCGTGACTTTGTCATCTTTGGATAGCCCGGTGTGGGTGAATCTCTCCGAACGTGTGCACAGGGATGGTCAGGTTACGATGGGCGGGTCTCGCAAAACTGACAGCCTGAGATACTTCCTCGTGAATGGTGTGTCTGTCGGCCAACGCATCGCTTTGACGCTGGATCCTCAGAGTGCCTACCTGTTCTTCGACTCGACTCGATTCCAGTAGTACCACACGACTTATCGAATACTGCGACACACCTCACATCCCGCGTCCCACCTACACCTCTCCGACTACGATGCGATTGGATGAACAAGACACAAACCTCCAACGGTGCTTCGCGAGTCCCTCTGGATCTCGAGGACATTTACCAATCTATGCTGCTGATGATCAAAAAGAAGCCGGTCGGACGTACAACTGAACCGAAGTGTTCGAGGACCTCACAACAGCAACACCCCGAGGGAGCCCCGATACACGCCGGTCTCAAGACTCGGCAGCTGTACGAATACGAGAAGCAGAATTCGAGACTATGCGCGACTTTGTGTCGCAGCTTATGTCGTCGGGCGGTGTGAACGGCGCCATGTACGAAGCACTCGCGCTCAGCTACTTTGGCTTTACCCGTTCGACTCCCACCGTCTACTCGTTCTGCAGACAGCTCCCACTATACCGCACAGCCTCCCGCAGAATGACCTCGCAATCTCAGTCAATCCCGCGACTCGTTTGATCAAAGAAGTGCTGTACGCCGCCGCTTACGGGACGGGATCGGTCGAGGAGCTTGCACGCCTGTTCAAAGTGAACGAAAACGGGCCGTGCTATCACGGCGCTGCTACAAGCAATCATCAATGGCCGACACGACATCAAGGGTCAAGGCATCCGACTTGGCCTCAAACTTGTTTGGACTCTCGACTGACCGCTTTCGCTATAGCGCTCGGACAACACCGCCGATTCTGCTTTCCGAGGTCCAGCTGGTGCCGCAGCGAAAGTCGCAACGCCCGAAAGAACGGTCAGACGGCTCGCTCCCGCAGTCAGTCCACTCCATACCAGGTTCACAAAGAAGAAGTCTGATACGTGCTGTGCCTTCAAGCTCTGAACATGAGGGACCTGCGTGATCAAAAGCCGCAGGTGATCAGGTTTCCAGAGATATCCACGTTGCTCGGGCTAACTAAGTGTATGATCGCCTCAATTCAGTCAAGTCACTTTGTCTATTACGAGTTCTTGTTATTTGTCATTGCCCATGCGACACCCGCAGAAGTGGAATATCGCCAACCTACGAACCCCTGAACACGGCCATGTCGCATTCCGCCAGCTTGGCGCATCGGCCTTGATGGAAGACCCTGAGCCTGGTCTACTGTAGGCTTGCGCGCTAGGTCTGTAACGGTCAGACCACGTGAATCCACGAGTGGCAACCTGGCCGTGCGTAGACCGACTTGGGATTCTTTATCGTTGCAGGCCATTCCACCAAGACACTCTCCTGTCGTCAGGATGACCACCGTGAGAGCACACACCGACCAATACACCGACCCGCGGTACTACGATGATCTACCCGAATGGGCGACCAAGACCTACAATGACTATTGGTTGAACGACAAGGCGATCGTGACGTTTGATATCTACTACGATGCCGCGAAACGGGAGATTGAACTCCGCCTCGACGACAAGGCTGTCAGGCGATCATCCGTGCTGCAAGGCGAGCCGGATCTGTATGACTTTGCAGAATCACCGGGAACCGTTCCGCAGCTGCGGCATGTGGCGACCGGTCGTACACTGAAGGATCCGACTTCGCCTTGGGGAATCGGCCCGCTGCTCGTGCGGGACGAGTACGAATTGCTGTGGGAAAGAGTCGATAGCGTGAGAAACGGCACAGAACACTTCCAGCGTGCTTCCGTCATCTTTGGACAGACCGGCGCAGGCAAGTCCCACCTGATCAATTGACTGGCGATGGCTGAAACGCGGCCTAGGAAAGACTGAATGTTTGAGATACCTCCTCGTGAGGTGTCTGTCTATCGGCCAACCCGTCGCCATGACAAGCTTCGACGGAACGTACCTCATGTTCGACTCAACTGGCGTCCGGCATTTCAATATGAACGATCGCTCGTTCCATTTCGCTACCAAGGGTCCAAGGATCATCGTTCTGGCAGATGAGATCGATGCCGCACGCACCCCACCGGAACACTTCAACAGAGAGCACGATTCACGCTTCACTCTAGTGTATGTCACTGCGCCTCCCTTTGACCGGCTCTACAAATGGGAGAAGCGTTCTGGAGCTATGTATTCCACTGTCGGGCATTGGTCCGCTGCTGACATGAGGGCTCTCTGGTAAGTGCAGCGTGGACATTGATGGGAACAATGGTGACCCGACGCAGTTACCTCTGCGACTGTTACGGCGCTCCTTCCATCCAACCCGACCATTACACACGGATCGAAATGTTCCACATCCTTGGCCCTTCACCCCGTATACCGCTACGAAACTCCGGTCAAAAGAAGACCTACGACTCACACGGGAATCCAAACGTCCACCAAGACCTCAAGGACTACTTGAAGATGATGATTCGCATACCCCAGGTCTACCCCGAACTTGACTGGCCGCAAGTCATCGAGTACTGCTACTGGCACAAATATGCAGTAGTGGACATGTGGAACTTTGACGAGCTGCTCTGGGTCGCAGCTGACCCCAAGGAAACCAACTTTTGGCGTGCGCATCGACCTCGCTTCATTCTCACGATCCCTAGCCCTCTCTTACGGCAAGCCTTCCTCTGCAGCAATCCAGGTGGACACGGCCGGATGTGGGATGCCCAGCCAACCTTCGACGAGATCCGCGACTTTGCTGCGTCTTTCATCCGACTCGAGTCTGTGAAGGACGACATGTACAAGTCACTAGCGTTAATCTACCTGCACATGACCCGTACGAGTCCGACCATCATCTCGCTTGATAAAACGCTTTCTATCATCCCGCCAGGCCTCGACCAAAGCGACATGCCGATCTCGCTCAGTGACCCGATCCGCCTGCAGAACAATGTACTCTATACGACTGTCGCGGGAACGCCAGCCGTCGATGGTCTGGTTCGGCTCAACGAGGCAGGCCTCATCCTGCTGCTCCACGCAGCATTGGGTGGTCCAGGCGACATCGACGGCAAGGACATCAATGCCGTACGCAAGGTGCTGCCCGCCGACGATCTGATCTACTTGTTCGTCGTGCCGACCGGTTTCCATGGGCATGCACACCTCGTTCGGCATGCGCACCCTGACGGGTTCAACAAGGAGATCGATGGCTACCCGGGTCCCCAGTTCCGCATTGGGTACATCGTGCTAGAGCTTCAACCCCGCGTGAGTCGTTTACGGGCAGTCGGCTCGTGTGATGATTTCGTAACTGATCGCTCTCGCCCCAGGAGGAAAGCGTATACAGCTCTGCGAGCAGTTCTGCTAGCAGTCCTGATCAAGAGACTGCTCTCTTGCCTGCGACTTCAGCGATGGACGAGTAGCTCCGGCGGTGAGTGACTCACACACACGAATGTCCCAACTGATCAGTTCCAGGGAATTTACGTCCCTCGATTTATGTTCATACTTGCCTCGAAACCGTCCGATTCTCCTCATTTTGTACATAACGAGTTTATGTGATATAGCAATGTGTATTCAACATCTACAAAAGTGGGCGGTCGCCAGTCATCGTCGACCAGCTCGTCGACACTGTCATCTCGCTGTTCAGCGAGTGCTGGTTGGCGACCTTGCGCTCGGTTCCGGGTCCCTCGACCAGCACCCGGCATTGCGGCGCACTGCGCGGCGTCAGCGAGGTCGCCTAACACGACGTCGGGCGGTGGGACAGCTAGCAGTGCTCGACTATAGGCAGTAGCTGCACTCCGGTCTGGAATGTGGGTGGCAAAGTCGAATGCATACAATACCGTCTCTACTCCCCGACGCCCACCCCCGTCCACGAGACAGCGCTATTCCTCGCCGACCCAGCGCTCGGCCAGTTCGCCAATGACAGGTAGGTAGAACCTGGCGAGGCCGATGTCTGCATCCTTGTATGCTCTAAACGCCATGAAGAGCGCCGAGACGGCCATGCCGAATGTGAGGAGGGATCTGGGTTGTCAGCCTCGGATTTGACGAGAGAAAGGAGAGTCCGTTTGGCGGAGGGATATCGTTGATGGCAAAGACAGAGTTGTGACTGACCTAAGCCAGACCCAGAGACCGATCAGTCGCATGAAGAGGTAGAACAGGATCATGGGTGTCGTCAAGAGGGCGGACTGGTACGCTGTGATCGGTCAGTCTGATACCTTGTCCGATGCCAAGTCGAGACTGACAATGGAAGCGGACATAGTCGTTTTGCGTCTCGAGGATCAACAGGACGAGAGCTGTGCCATGTCAGCGTCCCAACTAGGATGCGTAGCCGCTACCTACCCGAGACAGGACCCAGGACATAGCTCAAGCCAGCGAGGACATCGACTCGCCACCCGAACCGCGTCTCGTACGCGTTGGCCCGTTCATCCCCTGCGTTGCCGCCACTGCTCGAGCCGATGAACGGTTGAGCTTCCGGGTCGTTTGTCAGAAAGCTAGGGTTGGACGGCGAAGGGTCTGAAGCGTGCGGCGTTAGCGATGTGATAGACAGGAAGGGAGAGGCCAAGCACACCTGTACCGGTGCCACCCGACTGATAGCTGTTGCCATAGTTACTTGCATCACGAGGGAACCATGGCCGCTTCTGCTTCTTCTTGGTACCAGCTGGCGGCGGATCGGTCGATGGAACGTCGGGAGGTGGCTGATCTGTACAGGTGTGAGCTTTGGCAATGCAGTACACAGTATTTAAACGACCTACATGGTGAGAAGTTGATACTCATGCTGGCCAGTGACAGTCGAGGCCAAGCGAGGGGATGCTCAGCTCCGTTCTGACGTTGTCTGGCGCGTTGGTGGTGATGCCACGTGGCTCAGTGTAACGCCGCCACCCAGTTAGGACCGCGTGGCTTCATCCGCAGCTGCCTTCACCGCACGACCCCGGCCTGTTTGCAGCACCGTACACGACCACGCAGCTATCAACAGCAGGAAACCAGTGCATCACATAGATAGCAGAGAGGTCTAGCTACTCGGAAAGCCCAAGATCGTCTCACGAACCCTTGCCAAGACCCAAGCACAGACGGTAGTTGCCCACCATGGCATCCGGCGCTCTCCTCGCCCAGATCCAGGGTACGTCCGCCAGCTACACTCCACTTGCAGTCCTTCGAATAGATGCTAATCTGAGGACGCAGCGGGCAAGCAGCTGAAAAAGGCCGTCACGGTCGACAAGTCGGGACCGATGATTGACGGCAAGACGTCCGTCTCGGTCGGCGGCGGCGGCGGCGGAGGGGGAGGGAGAGCAACAGGCGGTGGTGCGAGTGCGGCGCAGGTCAGTCAGATGGCCCAGGCGCCGCAACTCGGTGGTCTGTTCGCTGGTGGCTTTCCGACGCTCAAGAAGACGGGTGAAGGCGGTGCGTCGGGCTTCATGCAGTCTTGTGGCCAAGCTGACAGCTCGTGTCTATAGGCGTAGGCGGCGGCTCGACACTTGGCAAACCGCCAGCAATTCCAAGACCGTCTAGCTCGGCTGCACCCAGTCGGCCCACTCCGCCGCCCGCACCACGGGCACCAAGCGCACCACCTCGAGCTCCTCCACCGCCGCCGGGTCGACCAACATCCTCAGCACCGGCACCACCGCCCCCACCACCTCCGCCACCACCAGGAAGACCTTTAGCTGCCCCTCCTGTGCCTCCGCCCCCTCCGCCAGGTCGAGCTGCTGCTCCCCCTCGCGCGCCTCCCCCTCGGCCACGCCCAACGTCGTCTGCTCCGTCAGCACCACCCCCGCCTCCTCTACCTCCCGCCCGCGCTGCACATGGTATCCCTCCTCCACCGCCCAGACCACCCGCGACGCCGCCTAGATCTCCTGCACCGCCGACTTTGCCCAATCGTGTCCCACCGGCGCTGCCAGGCAGGTCACCTGCTCCACCTGCGGTGGGTCTCCCTCGGTTCGACTCTGAGCGTACTGACAACTACAGCGGCCGGCACCAACCCCGCCACCACCTCCTACAGCCTCTGTGAGTCACGACCGCTGCGCTAGTCTACCAAGCACAATCTGACCGGCAATCACAGCGTCTCCCACCAGCTCCGCCACCGCCACCACGCCCAACCTCACTTCAACCACCAACGCTCCCCTCGCGACCCTCATCGTCCTCGCCTGCCCCTCCTGCGCGCAAGCTCCCACCCGCCGCACCGCCAATCCCACGTCGGCAAAGTGACGACGCGGACGATGCGCCACCACCATTGCCAAGAGGTCAAAGCCCCGCTGCGGCCGCCATGCTCGCGGCTGGACGTGCTGTGCGTGATCGCTGATGTACAACTGTCCAAGGAGCTGATCAATCGCGCAGAGGGCGTCAAGTAACGCTTCACCGCCGCCTCCGCCGAGATTACCGCCGCCCAGGCCTCAACCGCCGCGGGTGGACTCGGATGAAGATGCTGCGCCGCCACCATTACCTCGAGGGCAAAGTCCCGCTGCAGCCGCAATGCTAGCGGCTGGCAGAGCTGTCAGTGACCCTACTGCTTCAGTTGTGTGGCGAATGCTAATGATACGCAGCGCGCATCGAGCAACGCCGCGCCTCCTGCCCCACCACCGCCACCAGCAGCGGTTCGTCGCAATTGGCCTTGATTCCAAGTAGAGAACTGACGTGTTATTAGCGATCAGGAGGACCACCAAGTGCTCCGCCACCGCCACCTCCCGTGCCAAGTCCTGCAGCTGTATGTTGCTGCCTGTCAGCCGTCGGAGCTGACGAGTCTCAGCGCGCGAATGGACCCCCTGCGGCACCGCCGCCACCTCCGCCAGGACCGAGTCCCGCAGCGGTATGTTGCTCCCCCCCGGGTCATCATAGACTGACGTCTCGTTAGAGGGCTAGTGCACCGCCAGCCCCGCCACCGCCTCCACCGACAGCACCTGTACGTCCAGCGCACTACGTCGATACTGTGGCAAATCAAACTAACGCGCTGCAGCGCCTCGCACCTCCCATCGCCCCGCCGGCACCATCCTCGCCGTCCACGCCAGTCCAATCGCCACACAGGCCAGCGCCGAGAGGAACCGTGTTCGCCCCGCCACCTCCACCGCCCGGTATGGCGCCCCGAGGTGCAACGACGACGACGGCAAGCACGCCCGCGGCGAACGGTAACCGGGGTGAGTCCACCCTGGGGCTAAAGTTTACACGCTGACGTTGTTGCAGCTGGTAGCCCACCGGCTCAGAGTGGCAACCTGACGTTCCCGACGAGCGTCGAGTTCCCGCCAGTACGACGCTGGATCCCAAGCAAAAAGTGAGTCGAGTGCGCGTCTGGCGTGGACTGGACTGACGGCGACAGGACGTATGCGAATGGTCGGACGAGCGGTGGTGGGATCGGATTCGAAGCTAAGCAGGCATACAGCACACTATGAACAAGGTGCATTAGGATTAAAAAGCACTACCGGACAACTGTACACGTGCACCCTCGGCCCTCGCTCCCCACTCAGACCTTGGCCTCGTGCTCTGCCGACGGCGTCTTGCGGATGGGCGAGGCAGACGCATGCGAGACGACGGGCTGGATGCCAGACGCAGCGACGCGCTTGGCCTTGCGCGTCTCGTACAGCGTATACAGCGTCAGCTGCGTTGGCGTCAGCTCGGCCTCGTCCATAACCAGCCACCGAGACGCACGAGCAAGACGACGGCAAACGTCGGCCACGAGAGGATTGCCATTTGCCTGACATAATCCTTTGCCCAGCTAATCACGACGCATCAGCGCCATCCCCGCGCGCGTGCCACGGCCCAACGTACTACTTTGGATCCAAGCCGAGCCGTTGTGCCTGCTGGAGGATGAGACTGGTCGGGAGCGGTGCGCCCGCGAGCGTTGCGGTAAACTTGGCTTGTTTCGTCTTGGCGACGACGGTAGTGGCGATGGCCGTGCCGAGCAGGAAGAGAGTGGCGACGGGCAGGAGAAAGTACCAGAATGGCGGCGTGTAGTAGAACTGTGGACACGATTGGCGCAGGCGATAACCTCTGTAGGCAGAGTGAAGGGCGTAGAAGAGGGTTACGAGCTAGCTGCGTGTGAGCACTGCGCTCACGTCGGAGCACGATAACGCACAAACGAAAAGAAGCACGCGCCGGCCAGAGCTTCACCGGGGTGATCGAGCTCGTCAGTGTTGATCTCGAGCGCGACTGTAGGGGATCAGCTTGATCCCAGCGTCAGCCAGTGTTGGCGACTCACTGCCGAGTTTACTAGCGGCCGCCTGGCCTTGCTCGATATCATCGTCACGCTTCTGCAGCACGCGCAGACACGACACGGCCGTCGCGATACTCAGTGCAATCGTCGCGCTGTACAGCAACGGCCTGATCACCGACTCGATCCTCATCTTTGCCAGTATGCAGTTCTAGTCGAGTGAGCGGACGTGCTCTATACTTGTTTCGTGCGCCGGCAACTGTGAGATCCGGTGGCAAACCCAGTGGGGATGTCAGGTGCTCAACCGTGTCTCATGCGGCAGGGCAAGGTCAGCTGCTCGGGGATGGCAATGTCGAGTTTCTGACTGAACGCGTTGACGCCCCGCTGCCAAGCGAATGTCTTTCCGCACAACACGGCGGATCCCAACTGGTGCCTGTGCTTGTAAAGTAGCCGAACCGTCTCAATACTCTCCGAGCGGGCAAGATCCATGCGTGGAAGTACACTGATCAGCAGAGTCGACAACTGAGTTGATTAAGCTCGAGCTTCTCTTCGCTTCGTTGCTTCCTGTGTGACATGTATACCGGGCAAGGCGCTATGTATGTGCCAAGCCACATTGTGTGTCATCGATGTGAATATGTATATGGACTGTATTCTGCCGGCTTTGTCAAGCCCCTGATCCCTGATCCCCTGCAGCGTGCTTCAGATGGCCAGCAACACTGCTTGTCGCGTTGCGCACTCGCTCCCGCCTGGCGCTCACTTGCCGCCCATGCCGCCCATCATCTTCATCATCGACGCCATGTCTATGCCCGTCAACCATGATCCCTGTCGAACAGCAAAGACTCACCAGGCATGCCGCCACCGCCCCCGCCCATGCCCATCGACTTCATGGCTTCTACCGAACGATCAGCTGTGTGTTCAACTCTAGACCGCGGCCGACTAACCCTGCATCTGCGCCATATCGGGCATACCGCCGCCCATGCCTGGCATGCCTCCACCACCCATCATGCCCTTCATCATGGCGCCGAGATCCATCCCGCCGGGTCCATCGCCGCCACCCATCATGTCCTGCAGCATCTTCTGCGCCCCAGTCGGGCCCGCAGCCTGCAGCTTGCGCAGCATCTCTGGTGGCATCGCCTTGCGCATGGCTTGTATTTGCGCAGGACTCGGTTGACCATTGGGTCCCAGAGGCTTGCCACCGGCAGCGGCTTGCATCTTTTGCATGGCCGACATCCTATGCGGCGTCAATCAACTGCGCAACGAACGCAGGTAGACTCACCACCCGTTCTGACCCCCAGCTTGCTTGGCCATGCCCGCCATCATGCGCGCCTGAGCAAGCAGCTCCTCGACTTCGCGCACGCTCGTGCCGCTGCCGCGCGCAACCCGCTTGGCCCGCTTGTTGAGCCCGACAGGAACTCCGTCCTTCATGTTCATCTACGACAGTGATCAGCAGTGCGTCAGGCGGATGCATGGCAACGCACAAAGATCAATCCGTCCGAGTCCAACTCGTCTGCACGCATCGCGTCGGTGATGAAGATCATGCGCTTCAATTTGGCGCTCGCGTCCTCCTCGTTGCCTTCCATCATCCCCGCAGGCATACCAGGGATCATGGACGCAATCTTGGACAATGAGCCCCTGCAACGGGTCAGCTGCGGATATCTCTGGCTGAGCAGCCAACACTCACATGCCCATAATGTTCGACAGTTGCTCACGCCAATCCCGAATGGAGAATTTGCCCTGCTCGAGCTTCTTGGCGAGATCCTTCTGCCGATCAGGGTTGGCCATTGCCATATCTTGCCTATCTGGCATCAGTCACAGTCACGCGAGCCAATGAGCTGACTGACATGTGCTCCACCAGACCCTGCATATCGCCCATGCCAAGCAACTTTGAGATGAAAGGCGAGGGTGAAAACCTCTCGAGGTCGTTGAGGTGCTCGCCGGTCCCGAGGAAGATGATCGGCGTTCTCGTAGCTGCCACTCTGCGATCATGTCAGTCGTGCACCCTCCGAGTCAATCAACGCACGCAGAGATAGCTCCACCGCCCTTGGCATGTCCATCCAGCTTGGTCACAATGATCGCTCCGAAATCGGCAGAGTCCTTGAACGCTCGCGACTGGCCTTCAGCGGCTTGACCGATCGAAGCATCCAGCACCATGATGGTCATGTCCTGCTTGCGTCAGCTGACGCTCTCGGGATTGCACGTCACGTACCGGTTTGACCGCATTGCCGATGGCCACCATCTCCTCGAACAATTCACTCTCCTGCTTGTGCCGCCCAGACGTGTCCACGATGATCACATCGAATCGCTCTGCGCTCGATCAGTGCTGTGCATATCGATTCGAAGCCCACTCACCCTTCCTGAACTTTTCCACACCAAGCGCTGCGATAGCCACCGGGTCGGTCTCGGTGTATGAGCCGTAGAATGGAATCTTGGCTTTCGTAGCATTCCTATGCGCATCAGTACGGTCCATATCAAGTTCGAGATGCGCACTGCTTGAGCTGGTCAAAAGCACCGGCTCTAAACGTATCGGCGCAGACCAAGCATGACCGGAGTCCTCGCCGCTGGTAGTGCACAGCAAGCTTTGTACATGTCGTCGTCTTGCCTGCACCCTGGGATCCGTCATCAGCCATGCGCCAGCATGTCGTGGAGCGACTGACCTGGATGCCAACTGCCATGAGAACGTTGACCTTGCCCTTGACCGGCTTGTAAGGCTCCGTCCCTGGATCCACAAGTGATACCAGCTCATCATACACCGCCTGCGTGTCGTCAGCACCTTTGCTGCTTGCCTGAGTGACCGCACCTTTTGGACGATATTTCGCTTATTGGCCTCTCGCCCGCCCTTGGCTTCGGCTTCCTCCAGACTCTTCTTGACTCTCGCTCTGACTTTTGTCCGTAGCTGCGATACCAGCTTTACATTGACGTCCGACTCGAGCAGAGCCGCGCATAGCTCTTTGAGCAATGCGTCGATGACCTGACGTCGATCAGCCGAGCGTCGCACAGCAGAGCAGCAGTCGGACCGACCTTGTCATCAACGACCGAAGCCTTGGACAGCTGGCCAAGGGCCGAGTGCAGCCTGGCTCCAAGATCTGCCAACACCATTGCGCCAGAGACTTGCTCTTTGCGCCGCACCAACACTTGGACCACGGTGGATTGTGTAAAGTGAGGGTGGCAGTTTGCCAGCGGCCATGGCGAGATTCATGCTATGCATTGGCTGGCTATGGATACAATCGCGCCTTGCTGTCTATACATCAGAACAGGCTGCGGCACATTGGGCAGCTCGACGAATGCGACGAGTTGAACCACTTGAACAAGCAGCTCGAGTGGAACCGGTTCTTGCACGTCCGGCACGGCTTGGTGGGCAACGTGCGATCGGTGAGCGAGATGATGCTGTAGCACTGTCGAGGGTCAGTACCACCCTGTGCGACTATTGCGCAGATACACACAATCGCACACTCCACGACTCCGTCAAAGTGTAGCGCAACATTCTTCTTAAAGACAGTCAATGCCTCCAGCATCAGGCCGTTCTGCGCATCGTCGGCATCCAAACCTTTGTAATGCGCACACTCACCCGCGAGGTGATCAGCTGCTGCACTCCCATCAACCACCCTCGCCACTTGTTCTCTGGCACGCCGACTCTCCGCAAGTCGCGGACCTCGACACCTCGAAGCGGAAAGTCACTCGGCAACCGGATCCCAATTTCCATCGGCTGCTCGTCAATCTCGTAGCTCGCGACAGCCTCGGCCGACCCAACACCGCTAGCGCCACCGCCAGTGACGACCTTGACGTTGAGACCCTCCTCTGCGAGCTGTGCGATCGCGGCCGGGACTTTGAGCGCAGCAAACTCGTGGTGGATGATGACGGGTGAAAAGTGGCGGGACGTAAAGTTGAGCAGGGAGAGTGAGAGTTGTCGATCCTTACAAGCTTCAAAGTACGAGCGCACGATTGACGGGGTCGATGTCAAGGAGCGGTAAAAGACATGCGCGGCCAGAGGAGTCAGGTCGGCAAGCTCCGTAATGTCGAGCACTGGACTGATCAGTTCGCCCCGAGAGGTTGAGGGTGCACTCACAGTCAACATAGAACTCGTCCACGGCATAGTTGCTCGCTGCAAAGTTCCACGCGCCAACTTCGGATACACCGAGCATGTCAAACAGCAACGGTAGCAAGCCTTGCTCAACCAGCCCGTCGTTTCGGATCTGATCGAGGTAGGCCCCACGGAGCGTATTCGACTGGTACTGGATGAGCGGCGCACCCGTGAATCCCTCAGCTACTCACCGCGTCCTCAAAGTGGTCGAAGAGGGTCATCCACGCAAGCAGTTGTCCAAGAATCACCAAGTGGGCGCCGTCGTGCGACGCGACATCAGACCAAGCAACCCCCTTGCCCTGCCTCACGACCTCGACGACCTCGGGCGCGAGCTCGATCGTATGCTTGTTGGCCTGGCCGTCCTCTGCTTCGGCGACAGACGCTTCGACGTCCAGCACGAGCTGTCCTGTGCGGCGAATCGTCAAGTCGCGCAAGAGGCTGTAGGCTGCTCGTTGTATGGGCAGCGGGCTGGTCCGGAGAAGCGACGAGAGCTGCATCGGGTCATCAGTGACTGGCTTCAGAGATCACCGCACCGACGAACCTGCGTGTAGTCGGCGGATGCAACCACTGCTGGCTCGACACCTCGTAGCAGATCCACAATCTTCTCCTGGATCATCTCCAGCGGCAGCGAACGGGAGGTACGTTCTAGCGTAGCGTCAGCGTCAATCTGAATTAGCTACCAGTGACCGTACCGCTCGGGCACGCGAGGAACAACTTCAAAACCAGCTTCAATTGAGCGTCCTTGCCCGTCCACGCTGCGCGTAGTACTTTGTTGGTGAGGCAGAGATCTTTGACCTCGGATAGCAACATCAGTGCCCGGTACAGGAGACCGTATGTCGATTCGTCGGCCAGTGATGCCGCCTGCAATGCGTGAGCAGATCATAGCGTAATCACAGGCGGCGTACCTCCAAGCTACTCTCGATCAAGTCAAAGACGGAGTCCCAGTGTGCGCCCGGGATATCCTGCACGATCGGCGCGAGGGAAGTATACACCTCTGCGATGCGCGCCTCGACCTCTTCTGCCAAGTCGTCGGCGTCGTCGCTCTCGTCCGTGAGCCAGCCGGCAACATGACGCATGACAAACATGGCTCGTTGCTGGGGAATAAATGTCGATGCAGCGCCCGGCGGTGGCGCCGAAGCAGCAAGCAGACGCAGATAGGTGACTCCTTGAGTGTTGGCCTCCTTCAGTGGCACACCGGTCAGTGTGCTGGCAAGCCTGTTCTGGGCAACGTCGAATGCCTTGCTATCCAAAATGAGATCCTTGACAGCGAGGACAATGGCGATGGCAATCGAAGGCTCTGCAGCGGTCGTCAGCAAATGACACCCAAGCTACGATCGAGGTCTCACGTTTCTCAGCCAGGCTCATGCCAAAGGCGAGCCAAGCTTCGCCTTCCGTCTCGGTAGCGCTACCAGCCCGGATCAGTCCCGCCAAGACATCACGAAAGACGCGAGGATAAACGTCGCTGCCGACGTCGGTAGATTTCACAAACAGCTGGTGAAGCACAATTTGCAAGAGGTCGCCTGGTCCCACAGCGCCCTTCTTCACGGCTTCGATGGTGGCCTTGTGCCACGATGCCGGTAGATCGGCAGCGCTCGACGAGAGCACGTAGGATGAGACTTGCTTGACGTCCTGGGTAATGCGCTCGAGGTATTCGACAGTGGTGTTGGGACCAAACACCCCCCGCGACGCCTTGGCGACCGCCAGCTCGTCTGAAGCAAAGACGGCAAAGGCGAGCGCGACAAGCAGATACTGTGCGTCCTGTGCGATGGAGCGGTCGAGATAGAAGAGTGCGATCAACGCCTCGACTTGCCGGGCAAGGGATGATCGACCTGCCGCGTCGTAGCCCGGCGCCACTGCCGTCTCGCCAGCGTCGTAGGGAACAAGGCTGTCTAGGATTGGTAGAGTGCTGTTGGGCGAGTTTGTCGCAAAGCTATCGATTCGTTGCGCAAGGTCTGTCCCGCTTGGCAGTAGTCGCCCCGGCAGTGCGGCAGCCGAAAGGCGGCGTTCGACAATGGCAGGTTGGCTCGCTGCTCGTAGGATTGCAGCTGGGCTGGCACAGCAGGTGAGCGCCTCGCCCAATGGTTGCAAATTGCTCACCTCAAAATACAAGCAGTGTCCGCCAGATGGCTCGCGAGGCTATCCAGCACATGCTTTTGGAGGTTTGAGATTGCGTCTGCCGATTGCTGCGCAACCATCCTCCAAATCTCTTTTGCACACGTCTCGACAGAGTCTGGTAGCAGATGGACAAGATGGTGCACGGCTACCAACGCCTGCGCATGCAACGACAACAGGAGCTGACTGAAATCGGTGTCCGCGTACAGTTTGAGGATCCGAAGAGCGGACCCAAGTCGAGTGTTGGTCGTGTCCTTGTCGTTGGCATTCGAAGGGCACAGCAGCTCCTCGGTCAACGTGTACACAGACGTTGTCGCCAGCGCTAGCATGCCCTGCAGTGTCCCGGTAGACACGGATTGACCTGCACGTCCGTCAGCAAAGCGACATGATTTTCGAAGCACGTACCCGGAGCCGTTAGGATACTCTGTACGACATCTGCAGACTTGGCGTCACCGTGCAAGGCTCCCTCGACAGCGTCCATAGCGGTATCGTCCAGCCAGCCGTCTTCAAACAAACCATGCTCGACGCGCGCAAGCACGGCTTGAACGATTTCGTGACGATTAGCTTTCGCCAAGTTGGACGATGGCGAGAGGGCAGACGTCAACGTGGCGGCGATACGACTTCGCTCTGTACCATTCTCAGGTAACGTAGCGTAGGTGAGGAATACGTCGGCTGCCTGCGACGGCGACAGTTGCGAGAGCATTGAGGGCGCCCGGGCTTGCAGAAGATCGGCTATCGAGCGCAATTGGTCGTCTCGGAGATACGTTGGGTGCTGCTTGACAAAGTCGGTGAGGAAATGCCAGACTTCGGCATGGCGATCGCTGGCTGCACCTTGGAGCTGGTCGGTGGTCGCATCCTGGGCTTCCAAGATGGCGCGCCCAGCGACATCAATCAACATTGCCTCGGTCGTAGCCTGGACTTCAGAGTCGCTGGCGTTCGTGGTTTGCAGAGCGTCCGCAATGCCAATAACCCTAGTGAGGATTGAACGTTCATTCTCAGTCGCCGGGAACGCAGCTTCAACAGTACTGGTCTTGATGTGCGGTAAAATCGATGTGATCAGACCACGGTCGACGGCCGCGACGCGCGCAAGACTCTTGCCAAAGATGATCGCCTCGGTTTCAGCCTTGACTTGTCGGCCTTTGCCTGCGCGGCGTGCGCTAGGCCTGCTGCCGTTGGCCAGCACGCCATCGAGCCACGCCTTGCGTCCGAGCTCCTCGTCAACGATATACTTTGCCGTTACTTTGCCTTGTGTGCCCTCGCTACGCCATGACTTTGCGGCGAGGTAGGCAATAGTCTCGACTGCTGCCTGGAGGAACGTCTGCAGAGCCGAGAGGCTGTTTGGCCCAGGCAAGACGTGCGTCGAAAGCACGCGCGCATCGGCAGGTGACCACAGATGGCTGAACAGGTTGGCGACGACCGTCTCTGACTGGTCCGAGTCCAAGGTTAGCAACGAGGGCGGTAGTGTCGAGATGATGACAAGTAGCAGGGGATAGATGACGTGGGGATGGAGCGGGCAGATATTAGCAAGAAATGCCAAGAAGTCGTTGTATACTGTCGAGGATGGGATCGCGGCGTCTGCAGAGTCTGGGTTTGCAGGTTGTTCAGCGCCCTCGTCTTCTGACGAAGATTCGTCGTCGTCGTCGTCGTCTGGCTCCTGCCCTGTCGCCTTGGCAGGGACAGCAGTTTGCGATACAATCTCCCAACAGCTTTTGTACTCTGCACGTCAGCTGCAATCACTCAGCCATAGTCAACACCCACTGGCAAGGAAGACGATAATGCTTTGACCCGCAGCTTCCCAGACTGCCCCCTCTCTCTCGACCCAAGCGCTACCGAGCACTGCCCGACTCAGGATATCCAGCACGTCGGCTTGTGCCACTAGATCCGGGTACTTGTCGACCAAGACGGATAGCAGGGCATAGCCTGCTCTACGGATCCCTGGCTGCTCATATCCGATGGGTACAGGCGCCGGTTCGCTCTCTACAGGCGTAGGCAGTAGTGTCGATGTCAGCGCCGATGACAGGCAAGTCCAGAGGAGCGGTGTTCTGATGAGGCCGAGGAGTGCATCGGGGATAGATTGCGCTGTCGTCGAGGGCAAGTGCTGGAAGAGCCACGACAAGCCCTGCAGCCCAGCGAATCGGTACCGGCCCCAGCGCTCGGCATCCTTCAGGCCATCGCTTTCGCCTGCGTCTTCAGACGTCTGACTGGCCAGAGTCGGCACAGCGATCGCACTTGGTCGACTTTGCTGCTTGAGAGCTTTGGCCAGAACACGTGCAGACGGAGCAGGCGAGTTGGTGATCGGAGTGTTGACGGACGAGGCGACGGGTTCGGGATGGATGTCGGCGTGCAATTCGGCAGGAGTCAAGATAGCCGAAGAGAGGTATTCGACCAGTGCAGGCAGATTTGGGGTCAAGTCTAGCTTGTTTGGTATCGCCTCTGGCGTCGGTGCCGGTGACCCATCGGCGGCTGACAAAGGCGAAAAGTAAATGATCTCGTCCCATTTCCGCAGACCGGCACCGCTTGGACCGGGTCGACGACCCTCTTCGAGCGAAGCGACGAGCCAAGAGCCGATCAGGTCGCGATGCTGAGTGCTGGGAAGCAGACCGAGCTCGAGCGTGTTGAGCACGGCAGACAAGCATGATGGAATGCCGAGGATAAGAGAGTGCAGTGCCAGGCTCGGAGCTCGATGGGCAGCAGACTGCAGTAGTACCGATACGTTGTGTAGCTGCGGTTCGTCAGTGGACGCCACTGCCCAGCACGAAACGTACCCAGACTGGCAGAGCATTGATCAACGCTTCCTCCCTGAGCTCGTTTTCCAGCATGTCTGGATCATCCTCGAGCGCCGTCCCCTGAGCGCGCAGTACCGGCTCGACCCAGCCCTCTCTCAACTCTTCGATCCCCTTGCGCCTCGTGACCTCATCCTTCTTGCCCAGGCGCCGCAAGACGACGACAAGTTCCGGCGGCAGCGTCCGACCCAGTCCCTGGCTGTCTAGCGGGTCTGGAATAGGAGGAGCAGGAGGCTTTGGGGGTGGGATGTACTGCTTGACCTTGGGCAGAGCCTTGCGCTGAGCTTTGGACAGCTTGGGCTCCTTTTGCCCTCGCTGCTTTGGCTGCTTTGGTTTGACCGGCTGCCCTGCGCCGTCGTCACCGTCCTGGCCGCCAGTCTTTTTCGCTGCATGCTTTTTGCGAGTGTTCGAGGAAGCAGACGACTTTCCCGGCTTGACCATGCTGAGTACAGTGACAGTGGTCAAGACGATCGGATCCAAGTTGAAGTGAGAAAAGGTTCCGCAGGTGCAACTCGTCGATCGATCCAAGCGCACGACGGGTGATACATGGTCATCTAGTGTACAAGCTGTCCTCGCGCGCACAGTCTACAGCGGCGGCAGGCTCCGCTTACACAGAGGGCATATGTTCTGTCACGATCATCAGCATGCTCACAGCGCCGATGTAGAGGACACACCTTGACGGCCATCCACTGCGCCAGGCAGTTTGTATGAAACAGATGGTGGCACGGCGCGAGCGCATACTCTTGTCGAGCGTTGAGACCTACCAGTGCCGCTTCGGGACCGGGCGCGGGCGGGTGCACGACAATGTCCTCCATGCAGATCGAACACGATCCAAAGTCTTGCGCTGCGTTCTCGGCGTCGGGCACGGGGATCAGTTGGTGGTAGTCGTATGCGTCGGCCGGCGCGAGCTGCGGCTTGTCAGCGTCGAGCGGGACCATGTTGTATCTACTTGCACTCTTCGGCAGGCTGTGCGCGTCGTCAGCAGGCGCATTCGGCCGCAGCAAGACTCACAAGAAAGCGGGACCGAACCGATCCTGGGCGACCAGGATGAGCACTTGGAACCAGACCCATGCAACGAGCAGCCAGACCCAGTCTATGGACCGATCAGCGCCTATCCGACTCGGTCCAACGGACCGACCTGAACGATCAACAAACAAGACATTGTCCGCGTACGCAAACGCATCTACCCGCACTTCAGCAATGCTCAAGCGCGGATCCTCAGCACTCACAGACTGGCAACGCAACCCTCGCGATCGAAGTCCCAATGATGAACCGCCACTCGAGCCCACGGCTACTTCCTCTGCGTGCATTCCGCCAGATCTGCGGCACCCAGAACGAGTACAGACACGGTAGAAAAAACGGGATCACGTCGGGGTTGAACGCAATCTGGAAGAAGACGAGGATGATGAGGATGATGAGCAGCCGCCGGATCAGCGGGTGGTTTGTAGGGTTGCTAAAGGGGGATTCGGGGGCGGGTGCTGGGACAGCGGGGGGTGTGACTGATGCAGGTGCGCCAGTGGTAGCGACTGTGGTTGGAGCTGCAGGTGCGGGACGGGCAGTGACAGGCGGTGACGAGCGCTCTGGCGCCTGGATACGGTGCAGCTGAACCGCGTAACGCTACGGCAGGCGTCAATCCTGTCACACCACCGACTGATCCCTCACCGGACCAAAGACGATAGCCGAGCACAAGCACAGAAATCCCGGCAGGATGAATGGTAAAGACGTCTTGTTGTGCGACATGGCACCCACGACCACATACTGTACGCCACTTAGCTCTGATCGATCGAGCGACCGGCCACCTACCGCCGAGAACAGCCAGGAATCGGAAACGCCCATGATGACAATCGTCCAGAGCGAGACTTTGGCCAAGCTCGACGGCGTCCGCGTCGCCTCCATCTGGTGCACAAGCAGGAACAAGATGACGAGCTGGGATACGGTCGCAAACGCAGTGACTGTACGTGATTAGCCAACCCCCGTGCCTACGCCAAACATACACATGATCGAGTCACTCCAGAAATGGTCAATCTTGGTCCCGTGGCCACCGTCGATGCCCATCGCCCAGCCACATTCTTCAGCGAGCAGGATCCCGCCAAAGCCCTCGCCCCAGTAGGGTGGAGGCGGACGCAGACTGCCGAGGATCCCCGTCGGCTTGCGCATTTCTGCCTCGTACTGTTCGAGCTCGGCGGCAGAGTAATACGCCGGCAGAGGCGGTAAGCGTAGGTGCGCAACGATCGGGCATTTAGACTTGGGGAACGGGTCTGCACCCGTCAGGCATGGTCACACGTCGTGACCAGAACTGACCGTCCGTCTGTGGCTCGGTGAAAGTGAGCGAGTCTTCAAGATCCTGGATCTTGAGCTTCATCTTGTTCAGGACGATCAAGCTGGTGATGTTGTGGTGTTGTGGAGGAAACAGCCGCGGGATCGAGCGAATGTCAAGACGCAGCCTATCCAAACGTGAGCGCAGATCACGCCCACGATGCACTGTACGGACCCATCAGGGATCCCAAACATGGTGTACGTCCCGTTCGGTTTATAGTGCAGCCCGCGAAACCTGTAGTCGATCGTCCGACCCGAGCTCGCCTCGCCTGTCGACAGCGTCCAAGTGCCCTATCCCGATCAGCCCCAGCCCATCGTCGCAGAGTCGACTCACGCGAACCCAGTTCCAGTCCGCAAACACGTCGACGAGCTCTGGCTCGTGCGATTCCCGGCCAGACGCATCAAAGGCTTGAATCTCGCGCTCGTTGATATTCACGTTCCACGTCTGAGAATCCGACCAGTCCCATTCTGGCGCCTCGCTGCCGTTGGACGGGGCCGAGAGACGGGTCACATTGTTCCAACCGTGCGCGAGGTGGTGTGGGTCCAGGTGACGAAAAAAGTGCTTGCTTGAGGGTGATGACGAGGGCGATGACAGGTTGAGAGGGTGCAAGCGCGCATTGCGGAAGAAGCCTGTAATGTTCGATGGGTACTCGTTGAACGAACTAGTCGAGGGCGCATGCAGCAGATGGTGAGGGATCAAGCTGACAGCGTCTGGGATCGGTGCAGCCGGCTACAGCAAAGTGAGCAGCTTGGCCGTCGGTCGAGACGATGGAACCGACCTCTGTCCAGTTTGTCGCTACAGCACTGCCATTGCTCCAAGCCAACCACTCGTCCACCCTTGACCGTTCGAGATCGAGCTCGGACACTCTGGGCACAAACTGGCCGTCCTCGTTCACTTGGATGCCATTCATCGCCGGTGCGTTCCCACCGCTCATGAAGAAGAACATGGTCGTCATCAGCAGCATCGAGCTCAGGGAAGCTCGGGGCGGGGGAGGTTGTTGGCCTGCGAGGCCGACCAAGGCTCCAGGCGGTAGGCCTGGGCGAGGAGGGGCAGCAGGAGCACTGGCCGGTGCTGCGGTGCTGCCTGGTGTTGCTGATCCTGGCGCTGGCGGCATCGCTCCTGGCATGGGCGTGTGCGATTCCGCCGCATCGCCAGTGCTGCGCTCGTCCGACATGGCGATCCTGTGTCTGCTTGACTCTCGCTATAGCCGTCGTCGTCGTCGCCGCCGTCGTCGCCGTCCTCACCGCCGCACTCCACGTCACGGCCATTGACCATGGTCATCTATCGCATGCATCCCGTCTTTGTTCACAAGTATAAGCCCTTTGGATAGCAAGCCACGTCCAGCCAGCACGTCTCCCGGCACCACGCCCTCCCTTCAGATCCGTCCAAGCCCGACCAAACCGTTGATAGCTGGCCCAAGCTCGAGTACTTTGCTCGCCTCGTCGTCATCCCCCGTCGCTTCGAGCCGGTCAATCTCGTTGCGGTGCAGCGTCTCTGCAATCTCAATCTCGCCTTGGACGACGACGTTGTCGAGCCACGGGTGGTTGACGAGCTCGGCCGCGGTCGCGCGAGAGTCGGGGTAGTAGTGCAGCATGGGCACGAGAAAGGACGCGAGCAGCTCGGCCTCGTCGGGCTCCATCAGGTACTTTTCCTTGAGGACAGAGGTCAGCGGCCAGAACCGCAGCTTTGCAATGTGTCGCAGTTCGCCTGAAGGCGTCAGTGGTCGCTCACGCCGTCACGCGCCAGTACCCACCTTTGCGGTTGAACATGTCGTGGCTGTATTTCCCCGAGAGCGCGAGCGACTTTGGCATCTCACCCAAGAGCTCCATGATCTGTGCCATGTGGTCGTCGTCCTTGTCATACTTGTTGCCCGGTTGCGGGTCAAACAGGTAATCGCCCGTCAACAGCTCAAAGATCTGACGTCGTTCAGCAACACCTCTGGATCCAAGCAGACTCACCAAGCACGCCGCGCTCCAGATATCCGCACTCGGACCCCAGCGAGTGCCGAGAATGATCTCGGGACAGCGGTATTGCCGAGTCTGGATATCGTTTGTAAAGTGATGATCGACCCAGCACGCGTTGCCGAGATCGGCAATCTTGACCGTGATGCGCTCGAGGCTGACCGGGTCGTAGGGAAACGGTGGGGGAAGCGTGTTTGGATCGCCTGCGGCCGGTGCGGGCTGGCCGCCGACGGTGCCGTTGCCCGGCTCGGGAGCGTTGTAGTGGGCTTCATGGTGTTGCAAGTTGTTGACGTGGGGTGTGGCGGGGGAGAGAGCAGGGCCAGACGACGTAACAGACTGTTGCCGTGCAGGCTGCGACTTGTCATTGGCCAATGGCGGTAGCAGCGAGGGAGGAGACATTGAGCTGGTCGAGTGCACCGATGTCGAAATGTTGAGATTGTTGCCATTCACGTCGGGCGTGGTGGCCGGGGTCGAGATGACCGTGTGGCTCGGGGTGGGAGCATTCGACGGGGCAGAGGACGAGGAGCCGACAGGGTCCAGAGTTGGCGAAGCGGGCGTATGGTGCAATTGTTGCGAGAGCAGCGACGGCCCCTGCTTCTTTGGCTGCTCGGCCTGCTTCTTCTCCCACTGGAGCCGGTCCTGCTCGGTCGTGAGCTGGACGCTGCCCAGAGTATCGCCAATCGCATCGGCCGTCTTCTCGCGCTGCATGTGCGAGCTTGGCGTAGCCGGCAGTGACGGTTTCGCGCCAATGTTGGCCGCGCCCGAAATCTTGCTCATCCCGAACCCATACTTGTCTAGCATCGGACTCGAGCTATAGCTCGAGCTCGGCGAGGGCAGCGGTTGCGAGCCGACGATGAACATGCTGCTCGTCTTTGGTGTCTGGTTGCCTAACCGGCCCTGGCTCGGCGGCACGCCGACGAGTTTGGTCGGGACGGCGGCAGGACAGCTCGCGAGCTCGGCGGCGACGACCGACTCGACGTCGTCGATGCAGATCAAGACGTTTTCCGGTTTGAGGTCGGTGTGGATGATACGGCAATCCGTGTGCAGGTAGTCGAGCCCGAGCAAGATTTGCTTTGCAATCTGCTTGACAATGTGCTGCGGGACGCCTCGGTGCTGGTAGCGTTTGATCAAGCCGAGCAAGTTTTCGCCAAGAACCTCGAACACCATGCAGACGTGCGAGCCGTTAGGGCCTGTATGCCGGAAATCATCGACGAGGCCGACGACATGACACCGGCCGGGGTTGAGCTGCGAGGAAGAGACGACGCGCTGGAGGAGTTGGATCTCGTCCAGTGCCGTTTCCGTATAGTGGCCGTCGGATTTGACGACTTTCAAGGCGACGTGACGATTGGTTCTGGTCCAGTCAGCGCTCGGCCAATCGAGTGAGTCGGGTTGCAGTCACTGACCGGTTGTCCTTGGCGAGCCAGACGGTGCTGAAATGACCCCAGCCAAGCTTTCGTACAATCAGATATCTCTCGTGGTTGAACGAGTCGCCAATGTTGACCGGGTGATATCCGCCCGGGCGGTAGTCCTCGAGATCCTCCTCGTCGTCGGTCATGACGCTCGCGGTCACGCTGGTGCCGCTCAAGCCTGGACTCGGAGCCGGACCGGGGGTCGAGGTGGATGAGGACGAGTGGTGGATCGGTTGAGGTGCCGAAGTGTAGGCTGGCGGATGGGCTGTCGAAGTGGATGCTGTTGCGTTTGGGCGCTAGATAAGGCTTGCAGTGAGCGCGCGGCCTTTGGTTCGGGACTGGGAATGGATCACGAGCGCGGGAGGTACTGCTGACCACGTCTACCTACCTTTTGCGCCGTCGAGGGAGCCATGGAATCAGTGAGAGGGGTCGAGGCCGCCGTCGCCACTGGAGATGATAACGGAGTGGATGGCGCTCGTCGCGGTCGGTTACGCGTCTCGATCAACGCGGCAATGTTCCGCCTAGCGTCTTGTCGTGGGCAAGCAGTGTTGGACAGTGACAGTAGTGCTGGGTGCTGTACGACAATGTCGAGTGACAGGCGGGCCGGGCTCGACGAGGGATCGGGCTTTAAGTTTGCGCACGAGCCTTGTTTGGTCCGGCAGCTGACGGTTGCAGTCGCCCGTCGCAGTTGCTGCGGTGCGCTCGACTCGAGTGTGCAGTGCAGTCTAGACGTCTACTGACGCCGCCGAGCAGTCGCCGTCGTCCGTCCCACCGCTGGGTGCTATCTCGACCGCCGTAGGGTCTCAGGGAAACCGCGCGTGCTTCTTGTTGGCTCGTTGGCCACTGGTTGATTGGTCGCTCCACCCGTCGTCTCTTGACGCTCTCGTGCTCGTTTGCTCACGTCCTCGTCCTCGGACACTGACGCAGACGACGCAGCTCGCGCTCCCGGCTCGCTGCCTGGATTCAATCACGCCCACTGGCTTGCCGCGCGCGTGCCCACTACCCGGCCAGTCAATCGACGCTCGCTCTGTCGGTCCTTGTCCCGCTCACGACGTCGACGCTACAGCAGCTGACGTTGACCGTGCGGATCTAATCAGCACAGTCGCAAAGGCTGATCGCGTTGCCAGTCTGCTCAGCTGCTGACTCGCAGCTTGGTACAAACCGGCAAAGGGTTGCACAGCTTCTGATTGGTTGCAGACGGTCGTCACGGATTTCATCGATAAATCTCCTGCGTTCCTGTCGGCGGGGCGGAGGGCGAGTGCCCGGGGTCCAAGAGATAAGACGGCAACAAGCGAGTCGATCACCCGACGGATCACGGTCGACGACTGTACAAGGTGGTATACATGCTGCAAACTCGAAACCCAACACGACACGATCAAGCCCAGGTGAACCACCGGCGCTGGAGCTCGCGCCAGATGCGGTCCTTTTCAGCCTTGGCACCGCCCTCGCCGCTCAGGATCGCCTTGTTCTCAATCGCACGGCGGCCAAGGTAGGGCAGGACGTCGCGAAGCCCACCATAAGCCACATACTTGAGTGCCATCGGCTCCCCGTTGGGCTCGAACCGCTCGGCCACATGGTCTGTCAACTCGTCCGACATGCCTGGATCCGTCAGCGCTGGGTTGCGTGATCCCGGTACACACCATAGAGCTGGCCAAACAGCACCCGGCCACGCACACCATCCTTGACGCGCAGCTTGCCGTCGGTACCAGGGATGGCCTTGGCCAAGCCAGTCTCGACGAGCTGGCTCAGGGCAAGCTCACAAGACGGCTTGTTGTGCGTGCCAAACAGCACGGCCACGCTTTGCTTGGGCGTCGTCGAGTTGAGCTCGGTCGCCAGGTGCGAAATGATCGTCTTGAGCGAGCTGTTGTACGCTGCATCCGTTGCGTCCTTGCTGCGGGCGCCGTCAGTATCTACTTCAAATAGTCGACAACGCACGTCGGCCAGATCGGACCACGACCGGCACGCTTCTCCTCCTGCCACTTGCGCTGCTCTTGCTCGTGGTATGCGCCACGGACGAGCTTGACACCAAGAATGTAGTTGTTCTCGGCCGCGTGCTGTAGCTGGGCGGCGAGGTGACCCGGTTGGCGGGCCAGGTAGGCTTGGTGGGTGCCGCTGCGACGGTCAGCCCTGGGCGTGGGATACCGCCGTGTACTGACTAGACCACCGGACGAGCATCTGGGTGCGCGCCAGTCGATCTCAGGCGTTCCCGGATCGTTGCCGGCTTGATCTGGTTGAACTCTTGCGCGAGGATCATGGTGTACACGTCGATTGCAGGCTGGTACCACGAGTGTTCGGCGTCCAACACAATCGTCACACTGGCCGGTCAGCTCGACTCGACGACTCCGAGTAGACGCACTTTCGCTCTTTGGCGCGCTTGATCAGTCGCCGCACATCATCCAGCAAGACCTTGAGTCTTGCCAGATCGCCGCTACGGATCCCGTCTTCAGACGGCAGCACGCCATCACCGATGATCCCGCCCTTGAGCGCGATCAACGCCGCGTCGTTTTCCGGGTGCGCCGAGTTGATGACTTGAGCATCACCCGAGCCGCATGTTCCGGGGTAGGGGATTGGCAGGGCAGGTCCTGAAGCAGGAGAGGACGGAGCGTTGGACAACTGTAAAGGGCGTAGGCGCTGCAGTGTAACTGAAGCCCGGTAGAGCAGCGAAGGAGACGGGACGAGACCGGTCTATGCAACCGATCAGCGAGTGCTTGTCAAACCCCCACGCACGAGCTTGACCGCGACCCACGTCCCCGCCCGATGGCCTGTCATGCGCATCGTCTCGTCCTCAAAGTCACCCAAAGCCTCGACGGCTCGAAAGTACTCTTCCAAATGGTGCTTGGCCATCAGCTCGGCCTTTTCGCCATGCGCATCCACATCGCCCATCACCTCGTCCTCGTCCGCCTCGACGCTATAGCTCAACAAGCACGCCTTGCCCTCGTCCCGGAGCGCCCTCATGACTTTGATACAGTCCTGCGCATCTTCCCCGCCGCAAAACTGAGCAAAGAACGTATGGCGCACGGCCAACTCGGCGAGCGGGGCCAGGCCGGGGATCGACGAGGTTGTAAACAACTTGAGGAGGGCCGAAGAGTGGTCGACAATAAAGGAAAAGGAACACAACGTGTAGACGAGGTAGGAGCGCAAGAGCGCTGTCGCCGGTAGCCGCTGGATGGACGGCTCGACGGCCATGTCGGTCGCGAGCGAGTCGGCATACACGATGGCGGATGGGATCGAGATTGCGGCGGCGCCGGCTAGGGTGGCAAAAGGCAGATAGCGCGTCTTGCTGTGCGATCTTGACGACGCGCGCGAGTACGATACCAGAGTCCGAGAGGAGGCTCTGGTTGTAGCCTGTAGCGCACAAAGGGCGATACGCGGGACAGCCATGGTCGCCGTCAGCACTGACCGTGGGCGCGCCTGGACGAGCCGTGACTTTATACGATGGATCAACGTAACGACATGGAGATGCCGCTCGCGCTCGCGGCCGCTGGCGAGCGCGCAGACGCAACACGGCGGCCAACAGACGACGAGACGGATGTACCGCGCTCGGGAATCAACGTCACGTGCTCCAACAAAGTCAAACGATGCATCACACGGTACATGGCTACGGGCGAGAATGTGCGAAACAGAGAATGCTATGGTGGATGCGAATGCAAAGTGGAAACGTACAGTCGTGCAGTCGTTCACCAGGGTGAGCGCCCCGGTGGCGGTGGCGGCGGGGGAGTCGGTTGCGGTTCAGTCGTGCCGCCAAACAGGTTTCGAGCCGTCGTCCAGACACTGCGTCGAATCGTCGAGCCCGGGGCAGGCGGGAGCGTGACTTGCAAGTGGACTGGTTGGGGTGCAGTAGCAGTGATTGGACCAGGACCAGGCACGCCCTCCATCTCGACGTCGTCGTCGGTCACGGGTGCCCGTTGGCGATGGTGGCGGTGATGGTGGTGATGGTGGTGATGGAGCGTCGGCTGGTGCGTGTGCGGCTGCAGCTCGGGCACGTCGATCTCCGGGATCACCACAGGGAACCCATCCGGCGCGTCTGGCTGACCTGATCCTTCGGCGTCTGCCGGGTCGGTTGAGCCTGGCATCGGTGGGTTCTCGTCGCTTTTCGTGTTACACCTGCAGCCATCAGCACCAGCCCACGCTCCGGCGTTGCACGCACCAAAAGCGATGACCATAAGACCACGCGCGGCTCTGGCACTCCTTGCTACAGTACTTTGCCTTGCGGCACCGTCTACACTTTGCAAACTCGCGCGGGATCGTCTCCCAGTTGCCACACGTCATGTTTGCGCACTGGCGGATCCCACCGTGCTTTTCGTCCTTGCGGCACGCGTTGCGCATGATGACGCCAGCCCAGTACTTGATCTCCTCGGGCACCTCAGGCATCTTCGGGTCCGCTTGGTTCGTGATGAACGTGAAGCGCTCGACGAGGCTAAAGATGTTGGTCGTTTGACTGACGGCCGGTCGGGACGGTAGGTGCGGGTATACGGGCACGGCGAATTGATAGTTGAACGTCGGGTGCATCGGTCGCCGAGGGTGATGGAAGGATGCACGGACATGAGGGTATTTAGACAGGTAGGCGAGCAGTTGAAGCGCCGTTAGGATCTCTTCATCCGGGTAATCGGTCTGGATCTCGTCAGAGTTCATCTGAGCCGCGACAAAGCTCGCGAGATCTGTAAACCCGCGTGGGGCGCCCGTCGCGGTGATGATTTGCGCTTGAGTAGGCGGAGCACCTGGGATCGGTCGTGGCGTGCCTGCCTCGAGCGCAGCTTGGCCCTCACCGCCATTCGGTCCACCCGGTTGACCCGGCGGCGCACCATTGAACATGTCTTGCCTGGTCTGCTCCGCGGCCAGGGTATCGGCATCGGGCTCCTCTATCACCTGCGCTTCGACGTCTTGCTCGACAATCACCGGCGCACTCGGGACCTCGTCATCCGCATCCGCATCAGGCGCGTCCACCACGGGCGCATTTCTTGCCGTTTCCTCATCGCCCTCTTCGCCACTAGCACCCGTCGGCAGCCGTTCTCGCCGACCGTCGGCTCCACGCGCGCCATACATGCTTACATTCAACAGCGGTCGCGCTGTGATTGTCTCACGACGGCGTTGGGGATCAGGCATTGTTCCTCGTGTTGGCGTCGCCATCGGACTCGACTGGTTCGAAGCAGGATCGTCCGGTGCCAGCAGTCGCGGCATCCGCCCGGCCAGCGTAAGCCCTTCACGTCTGCGCGAAGGACCCGTGGCCGTCTCGTTGGCCTCGCGATCGAGCGTCACACTTTCATTCGCTGTCGACGAACCCGATGCTAGACTGTTTGCAGAGCCTGCACGAGGCAGTTCGGCCGCCACGAACGGGACGTCTTCACCGCCTGAAAACGAGTTTGTCGCGCTGGAAACGCGACTGCTAGGCTCATCGAGGACGAGTTGGTGATAGAGGTTTGGATTGACAGGGATCGGGATCGCCATCGGTAGAGGGTCTTGGCTTGCACGCGGGGTGATGGCTGGGTTGGCACCAATAGGTTCCGTAACTGCATAGGTGCCAGTTGATGACCCGATCCCGACATCGCCACGATCGCGGAAAACAGAGCTAGACGAATCAAGGCTCGACGCGAGGTTGGCCCGTGTAGCTGCCTCGAGCGGACGCTCATCGACGAGCATAGGTCGTTCACCCCCACCTGTTGCCGGTCTAGCCGGTGGTGTGAGCTGTGGTTCGCCCGTCGGCACGTCGCCGTCCTCCATCTCGACCTCGTCGCTCGCGTGCAGCGTGCGGTTCGCCGTCGTAACGGTCCCCCGTCGTCTTCGGTGCTCTGGACGGGTTGCGATCGGTGTTGCCTCTGCGAGCTGTTGCGGGCGCGGGCCGTCTGGTGCGGTCGTGCGGTCACGATGAGGCGTTCGAGCGGCGAGCTCGGTCAGCGCTTGTTCATGCTGTGCAAGCTCTTCACGCAGTGCGTGCGAGTCGATGACGTGGTGCCGCGTCTCCTGCTCGGCCGGGTCAAGGGCCGGATGCAGCACTACCTGCTCAAACTCTTGCTCGGCGTCATCGCCGCTTTGTCGCAACGCATCCTCTTCGGCAGCACGCTGCGCCCGCCTCTTGTGCCTTGACGAGCGCTCACGTTCCTTCGGTTCGCCATACGGCTCACCGCGCGCCTCGGCGTCGAGCGCGTCCTGGCTGCCCAACGGTGCGGGAAAGATGTGCACACCTCGAGCGAGCAGCCAGCTCTCGAGCATCTGCGCCACCAGATCGAGCGTACCAGCCTGGACCACGCGCGTGCGTACATCCTCTGTGCCCCGGACACCAATGTTGACGACGCACTGGAACGCAAGGATATGCCGGAGCGCAGTGTGCCGCTCGAGCGGGATATGCCGCGCCGACGGAGGACCGTTGAACCCCCAGATGTCGGGTGCGGGAGGTGGCAACGGTCTTGGCAGGGTGGAATCACGGAGAATGTCGAGTAGACGCTCGAGACCGCCGTCGAGTGTGAGGATCTCTCGGATACGCGGGTACGTCGACGTCAGGAACGTGAGGTACGTTAGGTTGTTGAGGATCGGCAAGGGCGCATTGGTATCGAGCGCTGAGATGTGTGAGCAGAGGAGACGCGAGCAGACCGATCCATTGTAGGAAGCCACGCAAGTGTTCTGGCAGCTTGCACGGCTGGCCGAACAGCCGACGCCACACTTGGCCCTGGCGATTCTGCACTCACCTCGACGGTCATACAGGCTCGAAGTGATGGAGACGGTAGCTCTATTCTGAGAGGGAAATGTGTAGTTGGATTCGCGCATGACGTCGGGGTCCGCTCGGCGGTTGACCTTGTCGTGTGCGAGAGTGTTGTCGAGCTGCTGTGGCGTGCTGTGTCAGCGTGTGCTCGTGCGCCGCTTTACGAAGAGATCTGCAGGCGCCTAGAGCGCGTTACTCGGCTGCAGAACAGCTAACACGCATGCAGTCCAGACGCCGAGTTGACCACCTTTGTCTGGTCGAAGGACACTACGCAAGCGGCAGGATGAGATGGCCGGACTGACCGAACTGGTGGCCCCTATGCTCCCTGTTGCTTGCTTTCTCTGGTGCAGTACTGCCTGTACACTGTTGTACACTGATCCCTGTACTGCCTTGCCACCCGCTGCTATCTGACAATGCTGTAGCTCGTCCTCGCTCGCCCAGTCTGCCGAGTGACCGGTGCAGAGTGGTGCTGGTGCGGTACGGTTCGCTCGGTGGCGCATACAAACTCGCAGCGATTCAACGGACTGCCACCCGCTGTCCGCCGCGCTCACTGCCACTTTCGGTCAAACCAGTGCAAACACGGGAGTGATCGCCAGTAAAGTCTCGCGTTGCCAAGGGACAGACACCACACGCGACCCGGAACACTGGTAACGCGGCGCGAATCAGTGAAAAGCCAGGGATCAGTGGCGGTAACAGGTGTTGGCAGAGGTGGGTCCCCTGATTTCAATCTCGACTAGCCCGGAGCGCGCCTCACCGAGCGCTTGTTGACATCCACACGGATCACCAGCAAACGCACAGACCCCGTGGCACGGTTAGACTTTGCGAGGCGCAGATACCATGCAGAGCATCAAATGTCAGTCTGCCAGCCTGCGCTCCAACGTAGAGACTGACGCGCGTAGGTGTCGTTGTCGGCGACGGCGCAGTTGGCAAGGCACGTCGACCCGCTGCAATCGCATCAGTTCCAAGCTCACACTCTACAGACGTGTCTTCTGATCTCATACACTACCAATGCGTTTCCAGGAGAATACGTTCCGACGGTGCGCTGATTGACGAGTGGTCGCGTCCATCGAGCTCACTCGTGTTCATTAGGTGTTTGACAACTACTCGGCCTCGGTGCGCTACAGTCTTGACTGTGGCGGTGTTGAACGCTGACTGTCTATAGGTACTTGTTGACGGGCGACCGATCTCGCTGGGGCTCTGGGACACGGCCGGCCAAGAAGATTACGAGTCAGTCCTGGACCGTCCAGCACGTCAACCGAGCACTCGCTGACCCATCCACCGTCCAGTCGCCTCCGCCCACTGTCCTACCCGCAAACCGACGTCTTCCTAGTCTGTTTCTCTCTCGTCAGCCCTCCCTCGTTCGAAAACATCAAAACGGTGCGTCCCAGCTCCTCGTCCCATGCGTAACACTGACCCTTGCACAGAAAGTACGTCCACATCCTTTGCCCACGACCAACACTTGTCACATTACTCACAGCCCGACCTCACAGTGGATCCCGGAAATCACCCACCATGCCCCCTCGACGCCGTTGATCCTCGTCGGGACCAAGCTTGATCTGCGCGATGACCCGAACACTCTACAACGGCTGCGTGAACGGCGATTCAGTCCCATCACGTACGCTATGGGCAGCGCGTGCGCCAAGGAGGTTGGCGCTGTTCGATATCTAGAGGCTTCGAGCTTGACGTGAGTTGCCGCCCGTAGAGCCTGGAGAGCACTCGCTAACCCTCCCAGGCAACAAGGTCTCAAGACCATCTTTGACGAAGCGATCAAAGCCGTGCTGTCGCCACAAGACCGGAATCGGAACGGCAAGCGCAAGAAGAAGAACTGCGTCATCTTGTAGGCATCACTATACGCATCATTGTACTGCACTGCACTGCATCTAGCGGTACACTCCGGACGTGTAAGGGTCGTCCTCCCAGTGGTCTTCGGTGATCGCCTACGAACGAGAGCGTTAGCGATCGTGCGGATGGGATGAGATGGCGCTTACCCGCCATGCAAGGAAAAGAAGCCCGACAGCGGCGGAATCGAGGATGGTGGCGAGGAACGAGCCGTTGATCTTGCCGTTTGACGCCTGTGCGCGAAAGTCAGCTCGACTGGGCTGTGAGACCTGCTGTAGCAAGGGAGCGCCTGTAGACTGCAGCGGTAGACGCACATCACAAAGTGGCTGCGAAGCGAGGAAGAAGACGACTTGAGCGCCGGCGAACAGGGCAAACGACCCAACGAGGAAGACTGGCCGATGCGTCAAGCTCTGCTCTCGGAAGATACATGACTGAACCTACGCGATGGCTTGATCTCGCGCAGCTGGACGGCGACAATGTACAGCATGATGACAAAGTAGGCGAACGCGGCTCTGTCATGCGCTCGTCAGCGTCCACACTGCGGCTAGCGTATGTCGACGTACACTGCGGGCCATATCAGCGTCAGCACGAACAGTGCCAACCCCTTCAGTTCGGCTGGTCGTTCAGCGTTGACGAGGAACGCATTGGAGATGTGTAACGAGGTGTCGAGCGAGATGTAGACACCTGCCGCTGTAAACAGGAGCGCGAAAAAGGTGAATGGCACCATGGCGGCCGGCGTTCCGTCTCTACGAGTGGCCGGCATGATCAGTATTCGGGACTGACATCGGGGTAGTATGACTCACTCGACGACTTGGGTTGCTACTAGCGCGTTGCCGAGCAAAGCCCAGAACATTGCCATGATGACGCCAACGTGCAGCGATGACAACACGACGTTAACGACGGAAGCTGGCGACAGAAAACGCTCTCAGCACTACAACGCGCTGATGGTCCGTCATGTCACGCACCAGTATCGAAAAGAGATGACATGGTGAGGATCTGCAAGATCATGGCTACGCTGAACAGCTGGACGCGCTTAGCTTGACTCCTTACAGCAAACACTACGACTGACAACCAAGAAAAAGCGCAGCTCGAGACGGCCAACTGCTGCTTCGCGTCGCGAGGTGATATAGATGAGATGTATGCCGAACACTAGGGCGAGCGCTGAAGTGATCATCTGCGCTGCGAGGTGTGTAAACATGTGGTAACTCGTGCTCTACGAGGTCTTACCGATATCACCGACACTACCGCGCTCTCCTACACGCGCAATCTCGCAGTTGGCGCCGATCCCGACCCCGGCCTGCCGTAGCGCCGTCTGAACATTCGGGTCCTCCCGTGACGAGGTGGACGTCTGCGGTTATCGTTTAGCCTTGTTGATCTTCATCGACGCAAGGGCATTACGCACCACATTGTAGTCTGTGAAGAAGTCGCTCGCGTCCGGAAAGAGGGTCGTGAGCGCGGGCGGGTCAATGTGCTGCAGCAGTTGTCGAAAGAAGAGATTGCATTGCGGCAGCGTTGTATGCCGACCTGTTTTGTGTGTCCTAGTCAGCACCTCTGACTGCGAATGTAGGTCGGGTAACGATACGCACAGACCCATCCCCAGGTACCGAACGGCTCTGGCATCGCGACCTTTGCTCACTGACTCAACCTAGGATCTCCGGAATGGGATCAAGGTGCGAGATGACCGTCTCGAGCGGGTAAGAAGTATAGACGTGGCGAAGCGGTGATCGTGATCGACTGCGCACAGACGTCAGTCAACAGCTCTTTTGACTTCCTATCGAAGGCCTTTGACAGACTTCTCGCCGATGACTGGATCGGCGCTGGCGCGTGGAGCTCTCTTCCACCGCCATGAAAGACCAGAACAAAGCCGTGTATCAAAGCTCCGCCATCCACGCACTCACCAGCACTCCCAGATCGACTACTATACGGCCAAGCGTACGCCCTTTCGGCCCAACGGTTCGTAAACCCAGAACAAGATGGTCTCTCCCGCTTCACACTCGGGACAGAAAACACGCGCTGGGCGAAAACGTGCAAGATGGTCGTCGAAGGATGCTGTGCGATGTACTTTGATGAGGGAGGAGGCCGAGGGAGGCGGACGGTTGGACCAAAGGACCCCCTCGGTCGGTTGAGGGGCGATAAGCCTAGCTCGGGCGTGCGTGCAAGGTGTTGATGAGCGGAGAGTGCCCACGGTAGCGTGAGCAAGCAGGGGTGTGACAGCTCGTGCTGTAGAATATCGAGCTGCATCTTGAACGGTGACCAGGATCAGCAGTGTCAGATGGAGTCTGTGCGGATGAAACGTCAACATGCGACAGGTCCGAGCTTTAGGATAGGGGTTGGTGGCAACGTTCGCCACCCAATACCGAGATTAGGACGCGTATGTATCGTCCATCACGGTCTGGCTAGAGCTACAATGCGCCGTGATCCTCAAATGACCCCACTATATTTCTTTCTTGTGCTTTTGATCTAGGCCTGGCCGAACCAGCGGGCCTTGACGCGGACCGGGTTACCGATCGGGTTCGAGGCGGCGGCGGACGCCACACTGCCGGTCGCCGAGGCGACGGCGGTGCTAAGCGCGCTCTCGACGGCGGAAGCAGCGCCAGTGGTAGCACCCGCGAGGAAGCTGGAAGCTGCCGACTCGAGGGCCGTCACGCTGCTCTGCGGAATGAGGGAAGTGGCGGTCGCGCCGACACCGGTCGTGAAGGACGGGAGGACGGTCGCGGCAGTGTTGTTGGTGGTGCGGTTAGTACCGGCCGAAGAGATGTTGTAGAGGTAAGTCGAGTTGGCGGCGGTCGCGTTGATCGTGTCGGGAAGGGTGCCGTCTGTGTGCGGTCAGTCGATCTGCTATCAGACAACATGATGGACGTACTGAAAGTCACGTTGTACGGCGACGAAGTGTCCTCGCAGACGCTCTCGAGCAAATCGGCGACCGTCGTGTTGCTAGTGATCGTGTAGTTTAAAACAGCAGGGAACGACTCGGCCACGAGGTCGACGGCAGCAAAGATGCAGTCGTCGCACAACGCCGTCGGCGGGAGCGCCTTGAGGGCAGTGTAGGCGGTCTGGTTGGCTCCGAGAGCAACGTTGAGGATGTAAGACGTGGTGAGGTTGGCACCGAGGTACTCTTCAACCTGGGTCAAGAGTGAGATGGGGCAGAGCTCGGACGTGGTGCCGTTGCTAGGAGTCGTCGTCGTGTTGGCGACAGCACGACCGACAAGGCTGGTTGAGTTACCGACGGCCGAAGTGGCGGCTGCACTGGCGGTCGACCGCACGCTCGTAGCGATAGACGCAAGGGTCGCCGACACGCCAGATGCGGTCGCTGTCGATGAGTTGGTCGCATTGAAGAGCGACTCATCGGCATCGGGCGTAGTAGTGTTCAAGCAAATGACCTCGCGAGCCAGAGGGTACTGCGCAATGGCAAACTCAACCAACGATGGGTCGATTCCAAAGTTTTCGAGATCGGCCGAGCATCCCTTGAGAATAGACTCGGTGGTGTTGGTGAGGGTTGCGTTGGAGCATGGCTCAGCATTGCAGATGCCCTCGATGTAGCTCTCGAGCGGTGCGATGACGCTTCCGTTGGTCGTGAGGACTGTAAAGGTCAGTCCCTGACAGGCAGGCAGTGACACAAGGACGGACCTGGCAAGAAGCTGGTAGCCTGCAAGCAGGAGAACACGGAAGAGTTGGGCGAGATGAGGTCCCCGAGAGCGCTCTGACAGCTGTTGCTGAGCCTGATATGTACCAACCGATCAGTAACTGCGCAGCACGGCCGGAGCCACGCACAAGCTCTGGAAGCCCTGGAGGATCTGAAGCGGGCTGTCGATCGACTGGGCCGAGGCGGCGCCAGCGAGGACAGCGGTCGTAGCGAGGACGGTTGCAGTCTTCATGGTGAATGACAGATTGAGTAACGCGACAAGGGGGGCACCTTGACAGACTATATACTGGGCGGGGCAGTGCAGTGACGTTGTCTTCGGCGAGAAAAATCGGTGACATCGATGATTTGCCACTCGCGGTGGAGCGAGTGGCGAACCCTGAACCATGAGTCGACCTCGTCAGCGCGCGGCTGAGACTAGCGCAGGCGGTGATGGCTCGGTTCACGTGCTGCCATGCTGTTGTCAGTCAATGCTCAGTATGCGAGAGTTTGCTCGCCCGCTCAAAGGTGATGGGCGAGGTGCTGCGCATCCCTTGGCAAGCCATGACGACGTCGTCCAAGCCCGTGCTAGAGCGCCTAGCAGCTCGGCCGATCACGGCAGACCACGTGGACGTCTCGTTATCCGGCGATCCTTTACTGCGCACCAAATCAACGACAGCACAGCAGCCGGGACCGAAAGAGACGTGCAGAGCTGACGAGAAGCCATACGTGTAAACGGCTTCTTCCGAGCAAGGATCGTGTTGAAAAGGACGGGTGATCACCGATCGCTCAAGCTCACGACGATCCTTTCGAGCTGACACGTCCAGTGAGAAGGCGTCGAACATCTCGGTCCCAGGTAGGGCTATGACCAGCGTGCCCCCACCGCTGCCTGCACGCAAGCCGCCAGAGCTCGCACCCATCGCCACGGACGTCTCAACACCGCCGCCGCTTCCGCCTCGCCCTTCGCATCGGAGCCATCAGCACCAGCCATCAAATGTATCACTTTCGCTGACGCCAGCGACGCCGCCAACGCCTCAATCGCCTGATGTCGGTGCTGTCAGATATATGGAGTCGCGTTCACCAGCTGCTCCATTACGCGATCTGCCGAGCACTCCAGTGGAAGAAATACCAAGCGAACAGCGGGCCGTCAACGAGCGGGTGGACCCAGAACCAAGCGGCAGCACGTCGACGGGACCCGGCATGTTGGCCGGGCCTGACATCCCGACCAGACCAAGACCGCCAGTACCACGGACTTCAAGCTACGTGCCAGTCGCTTCACCTCCCATCTCACCCCAGCCTTCCAAACCTACATCACGGCGCTCCTCCAACGCAAGCTTACGTCCAAGCCATACAAGTCCACCCTCGCAGTCAAGACCACGGTCATACACAAGTTCGGCACCGCCAGTCCCGCCAGACAAGCATGAGCCCGAACGATCCGTGTCTCAAATCGCCCCATTGCTCGCCAAAGTACTCAATGATCGACCGGTTCCATCTCTTCCCATTTGCATCATCTTTGCCTCGCTGCTGGCACTCGCCTACTTTCGTGTAGGCATCCTCACTCTGACGCTGGCCTGCTTGGGAGCCTGGTTTCTCTGGGCAGACGCCGAAAAGCACTCGGCCGAGCTAAGTGGGCGAGCTGGTCGTAAGCCGCATGTCGCTGCAGCTGTACACGCCGAGAACAAAGCCGAGACGGCAGAATGGATGTGAGTCCTGCTAGCGGACTGTCTGGATGAACTGACGAGTCAGCAACCACGCCCTCTATGCGCTGTTTCCGTTGATCTCGACCGACTTGTTGACACCGTTGATCGACTTGCTCGAGGACGCGCTGCTCGCTCAAGTCCCTCCTATGGTAGTGCGTACTCGTGTGTTCCCATCTGCGTTAAATTGACACAAGACAGACCTCGGTCCGCCTCGTCTCACCATCCCTCGGCTCGCAACCACTCCAACTCACCTCGCTCCGGCCCTTAACAGACGCCGAATGGTTCGCAGCACTATCCGAAGAGCCCACATCGCGCCGCAACTCGTCCACGTCCTTTTCCCGCGCCGAAGCAGGCAACCGTCGTCGTCGCGACCGGATCCTGCGGCACATTGGTGGCCGAAGACGTCAAGGCGCAGGCCGCGGGAACAAGGCAACGGGGAAACGGCAGGCGACGGCTGCGCTGGAAGAGGAGCCAGAGAGTGGTAAGGGGGATGGAGAGGAGGAGGATCCAGACGCGGGGCAATATGTCAACTACGCCGTTGACTTTGAGTATGATGCTTCGCTGCTTACGCGCGAGGGCTGGGGAATGCACATTCTGGTGTGTGATGGTGTTTAATGTGGGGTGAGACTGATGGGTGATCAGGCATACTTTGGAGTTGGACTCAAAGGCGTCGGAGCGGGCGAGATGCGTAAGTCGGCGAACGCATCAGTAAAGGTCACTCATCCGGTCGCAGCGGTGCATATCGACATGCTAAGCATCAAAGGGACGGTGAGTAGTTTGTCAGGATTCACTTCCGGGCTGCGCTGACCGCTGCCTAGCTAAATCTCCGCCTGCTGCTCTCTGCCTCGCCACCGTTCGTCCGCGTTGGGACGTTTTCATTCCCAACGCTGCCAGTCTTTGACATTGCTGCCCGGCCGCTCAAGAAGGTCGGCTGGGGCAGCGTCAACGTGATGGAACTGCCACTATTGAAGTCGTACGGTGCGTCGCGTCCGCTCAGATTTGACTGTTCAGCACTGAATTGTGACGACAAGTGATGAAGAGCGTTGCCGAGGTTGCGCAGGCTTTCGTCCGACCATCGAGCTATACCATGGACCTCGACCGGCTTCTGATGGGCAAGGAGGCCAGCCTGCGCACATCGGCGATTGGGGTCCTTCAGATACAGCTGCATGGCGCTGTGGATTTGCCAAAGGCGGATACAGTCGGTACGCTGATGGCCGTATCCCTTCAAAAACCGATTGACGTCCTGCAGGCTCGTGTGACCCGTACGTGACGGTCTCTATGACCAAGTTCAATAAACCGAGTATGTCTGCCGCCGTTTAAAGCATTGTTCTGACCATGCAGCTTTCTCCACTCGGACCATCATCAACAACCGCAACCCACTGTGGGCGGAGACGGCCTTCGGTAAGCCACAGGAACGGCTTGATCAACATCGACAGTATTGACATCGTCAGTGCTCATCACTGCAGAAGCGATCGAATCTGGAGAAGCTTTACGACTGCGTGTATGCGACTCGGACCGTTTCTCCGCCGATGACGCCCTCGGGGTCGTCGAGCTCGACCTCGCCGATCTAGTTGAGCAATCTGAAAAGTCCGACGGGGCGACCCAACTCGAGCACCGGGTCGATCCTCTACAACCCGCTCACAGCGGCCTGAAAACAGCGGGCTATCTCGACTGGAGCGTGCGCTTTTGTCCGCTCTGGAAGATGTCGGACGAAGATGTGCAGGATCACGTCGAGGACGTCGTGGCAGATCGAGTGATCGGGCGCAATGACGATGGGGATGCGTGGTGGGTCAAGAGGCTGAAGCGGCTGGTGCCGGAACCTAGCGAGTATGAGAAGCGGAGGCAGCAAGAGAGGAGAGAGACGATTGCGTGGTTCACTGGTGAACGAGAGAGGGACGGGTTGGAAGCCATGACCAAGCCGCGACAGGATCTGAGAAGTGGCATCCTCCAGGTGAGCTGCCTGTTTGCTAGTCATCTTCAAAGCTAACGGCGGTAATGACAGTTTCACATTCATCAATGCAGCGGTGAGTCCCTTTGGCCGACAGTAAGCCCCTCACTGATGATGCAGACCTCGAGGTTGAGCACCTCGGTGGGTCGTATGCTGGTGCGAGCCGCAACGGCCACTCGGCAGCAGGAGGCAAGCCAGCCTTGAAAGAGGTTGTCGACGTGTCATCGTGGGAGTCTGATTCACCGCCGTCTGCATACTGCGAGGTTGTCCTGAATGACAAGGTCGTGTACCGCACCCGAACGAAGCAGGTCAGTTTGATTATCTGGAGCTATATCGCATTGGAGCTCACGAGATTTGGGACAGCTCACCCCAGCGCCGTACTTCAACGCCGTCGGTGAAAGGTTCCTGAGGTCCGTACGTCCAGCAACGCTAGACGGGCGCTGATTGATACCCTTAGAGACTGGACCAAAGCGCGTGTTGTGATTGTCATCCGTGACGAACGGGACAGAGAACATGGCATGTTGTGGCTGATTCAGAAACGCATCGGCTGACCAGTCTTGCAGATCCCATCCTCGGCCTTGTGGTGTTGGATTTAGTGGACATTCTCGCAGAGTCCAGCCAAATCACTCGGTGGGTTTGTAACGCGCCAAAAAGACCTAGCTCACGCAGGACAGCACGTTTCCGATCGTCGGCGGCATCGGTTGGGGTCACCTCCGACTCTCCCTGCTCTTCAAGACGGTCGATGTGTCGCTGCCACTGGATATTTCTGGCTACGAGATCGCTACCTTGGATGTCAAGAGTTTGGTCGCTACGGATCTGACGGCTGTGTGCGGCGGAAAGTCCGTCTCGATCTCACTGGAAACCGAGGCCGACGGCTATACCCTGTCACCGCCGGATGAAGCTGGCTCGGGTCGACCTTCGACAGACAGCGCTTCACTGCCGAATTCGGCTTCACGGAACTCGATGCCGCCTATCGAGGATCTCCCGCAGCTCGAATGGGATATTGATCGCCGTATCAGACTGGCGGTCGAATACCGACAATCGTGCTCGCTAGTGATGCGCTTCATCTCGAAATCTGGGCTGAAGAAGAAGACGGTGGCTCTCGCCATGGTCCGCCTGAACGACTGCCCGGAGGGTGACACTTGCACGAAGACTGCGCCAATCTACCTCACTAGCGACATGAACGCAGTGGCCGAGGCAACGTACGCATATACCGAGTCGCGTCCCCGAGTTGGGGAGAGCAAGGCAATCGAGCCCGTCGGCGAGGTCACACTCGAACTCATGCTTCGTCCGGGAATCAGCCGTGCGCACAAGAAGCTGACGCGGCGTGACAAGCGCTTCAAGCACGTCTACGAGGCGTGGGAGGTCGCCGTCGAAGTGGGTGCTCGTACGCGACTGGTCGATCAAGATCGCGAAATGGAGGAGGGCGAGGCCACCTTGGAATCAGAGAGCGATCCTGAGAACGATAGGCGGAGCAGCTTGGGTCGCTCCCGCAGCGGTGGCTCATCCAAGTCTCGCCCGACGTCCGATGGCGAGAGCCTGTATGAAGACAGTGGCGACAAGAGTTCGTTCCGCAAGTGGCGCGACCATTCGAAAGCACTGCATCGTCAAGTGGGTGAACTCAACGTCCCTCCACAGAGCTGACCGTACTCAGCAAAAGGGCGTGTTCCAGTTGAAGCTAGTCCGTACGTCAAAGTTCGTCAAGGACAAGATGCAAGAGAAGCTGCTCAACACCAAGCTTGCTGTTGGTGGCGATCTTGACAAACGCCGGCCAAGGGGAGACGACCTCGACATTGAAAAGGAGGGTCAATCGACCCTGTAGTCATTTGGAACTCGCATCGTATCGCATTGCATACACGCATTCTTGTATACTCTTATGAACCTGATGCCATGCTTGAAACCAAGTTGTCGAGGCCCCGTAGTGCGGTGACGGCACGTGCGGAGAGATCGACGATGATGTCGTCCAAGACTAGCGGCTTCAACGACCATGGTAGCACATGGGCCACGAGCACACGCACTCTGGCACCGACAAGCTGACGGCTCGGCTGCTCTCGCTTGTCAGCTGCTCGATGCTCGCTGACACAGCCTTGGCCATCGCATCGCATCCCCGACCCTTTGTAGAGACGTACACGACTCCGACCACCGTTCGGGCTCTAGGTGGAGCACTAGAACAGCCCTTCCTGCTGAGGTCGCTTGATACAAGATGATCATATGGCACAGCATCACCGCTGTTGTGCTTCTGCTATGCGCCCAAGCACAAGACTTTGAGGATAGCACTGGGCAAGTCCAAGCTCGTTGCGTTCTTTCCGCTCTGACTCATTATAGACAGACTGTCATTACTCCAGCGGCCACGATCACTGGGGAGGCAAGCGGCTTCGTTGGGTCCGAACTGAAGTCGACGGCGTCGTCAAGTATTTCCTCTGCACTGATAGCCAGTGTAACATCGGCTACTGCTAGCTCTCCAACTGTCTCAACAGCAACAACGCTGTACGCCTCCGTCTCACCGGAGTTGTCCGCGTCCGCGTCGTCAGAGTCAAACCCCGCACCGACTGCTTCAGCAAGTGACCCGTTCGCCGACTTCACATCACCCCCCTTTTACCCCTCGCCTCTCACACAAGATCATTACCCGTCTCGATGGACGTCGGCGATCCAACGAGCACAGGCTTTCATCTATACGTACAACCTCACCATCGAAGAGAAAGTCGCTCTAACAACCGGTGTAGGATGGATGAACGGTCGGTGTGTGGGCAACACCCCGTCAATTGAGCGGGTGGGGTGGAAGGGACTATGCCTACAAGATGCACCTATGGGTGTCCGGTTTGCGGATTTCGTCTCAGCTTTGTAGGTTGGGAAGTGGTGGACGACGACTGCAAGCTGACAGATGGCAGTCCATCAGGACATAACATCGCATCTACGTATGTCCTATGTCGCCGATTTGCAGCCTCGTCTGACAACCACCTTGAAGTTTTGACAAACAGCTCATGTACGAACGAGGACTGGCTTTGGGTGAGGAGTTTCGCGGCAAAGGTGTCAATGTTGCGTATGTGCCTCGCAAAGATTGCGCGTCCAGCGCTGACTCTCAGCATAGCCTAGGTCCTATGACCAATATGGGTCGAGCAGCTGCGGGTGGGCGGAACTGGGAAGGGTTTGGTGGTGATGTACATGGCACAAGTCGTTCGTAGTCATACTGATCCTTCCCAGCCTTACCTCTCTGGCATTGCTACTGCACAAACAGTCCTCGGGATGCAAGCTGCTGGAGTTCAGGCCTGGTGCGTGTCGTTTGTCGATGCTACGTGCCTGCTTGCTCACAAGTACAGCGTCAAACACTATATTGGAAATGAGCAGGTGCGCTACTAGCCTTGGTCGCGTCGAGCACAGCTAAAGCCCGACGTAGGAACATGCAAGAACGACGTCGTCAAGCAATATCGATGATCGAACGGTGCGCACAATCTTCACTTATAAAGCAACGAAGCCCGAAGTTGAGACCAACCTACAGATCCGAGAAATCTACACGCATCCCTTCCTCAAGGCCGTTCAAGCCGGAGTTGCGAGCGTGATGTGTAGCTACAATCAAGGTAGACATCTTGGCCCGTCTCTTAGCAGTACTGTACTCACCACGTTAGTCAACGGCAGCTGGGCTTGCCAGAACAGCAAGACGCAGAATGGCATCCTCAAAAACGACATCGGCTTCCAAGGCTACATCCTCTCCGACGTGCGTACGCTGATCCCTCGAGATGTGACTGATGCATCTATTAGTGGCAAGCGACCGAGTCGGGCGTGTCTGCCGTGAATGCTGGCCTGGGTTGGTGGTTGCATTGCGCTAGGCCGTCGCTGATTTGAGGTATAGACATGACGATGCCTGGGTCAGCCTATCCCTAGCGTTTCCCGAAGTGCAAGCTGACAGCCGCAGCGACATCGTGTTCAACAGCGGCACATCTTACTTTGGTCAAAATCTGACTGACGCTGTCAACAATGGCTCGGTCACGGCGGAACGACTAAACGTAAGTGAATTCATAATAATAGATCATTGACGCCGCCAGGACATGGCAACTCGGATCATTGCCGGATGGTACCTCGTGGGACAAGACGATGACAGCTACCCGGCGGTCAATTTTGACTCGTTCCGAGAGAGTACCGTGAATAACTCGCATGTGGACGTGCAAAGCGACCATGCAAAGTACGTCGAAAAATGCGCCAGCCTGAGAACGTCTCACGCTTTGGCAGGCTCATTCGACACATCGGCGCCTCTTCCACGGTCCTGCTCAAGAATGTCAACCAGACCCTGCCGTTGGTCAAGCCGCGTAGTATTGCACTCATCGGTAAGGGTCGCCAGTGCGCATGAGCGAATGCTGACGGTGATCGAGGGAGTGACGCTGGGCCGAGTCTCAGGGGCCCGAACGGGTTTGAAGACCGTGGCGGCGACAACGGGTGCGTCGTTGCTGCCCTTCTGCGGCTGTACAGCGGTTAATCAGCTCAGGACTCTCGCCCAGGGCTGGGGCAGTGGGACTGCCGAGTACCCTTACCTCATAGATGTAAGTTCCACGGCAAACACTCATCATCCCTGTTGACACTCGCATAGCCCTTGCAAGCTATCCAATCAAGAGCGCGCAAGGATCACACAACCATCAACTGGTGGCTGAAAGACTTTGAGCTAGAACGTGCCAGTGAAACGGGGAGGGGAGCAGACGTGGCCATTGTGGTTGGCATGCTTCGGCTGCGCGGACTCAGTTGCTCACTTTCCCCTCGCAGTTCATCAAGTCCGACAGTGGAGAGCAGTGTGTTGCTTCCTCTGCGCCTGCTGCGCGCGGCTAATCAAACAGATACATCACGATCGATGGCAATGAAGGCGACCGCAACAACCTGACGGCTTGGCATGGCGGAGACGATCTCGTTCTCGCGGTGGCGGCGAACAACTCGAACACGGTCGTGGTGGTGCACAGTGTTGGACCAATCATCATGGAGCCCTGGATCGATGTGAGTGGTAGTCATCTTTGTCGGATAAGGTCTGACAGTGTTGCAGCACCCAAATGTCACTGCAGTACTGTTCGTATATCAGTGACCGGGCCTCACACTGATATCGATGCAGCTGGGCTGGCTTGCCAGGTCAAGAGAGTGGAAGTGCGCTCGTGGATGTGAGTGTCCCCGCTGATGGTCTGTTGGCATATTGCTGAGTACGCCACAGGTGCTCTACGGCGAGTACGTCTCGTACCTGTCAGTATTGGCACTGTCACTAAAATCTGGTCAGTTACAACCCCTCTGGCCGCCTGCCATACACCATTGCAAGAAACCGCACAGACTACTCTGCGGACGTCATCTATGTCAATGAGGCTGAAGCTCCGAATGCTGATATCAACTATACCGAGGAGTATGTTGCATGCCTAGAACCCAGGATGCTGACATCCCGGGCTTACAGGCTCAACATCGACTATAGACATTTCTTGAGTGCCAACGTACGATCCGCTCAACTGAGCCAGCGTACCACTGACTCGCACAGATTTCTCCGCGCTTCGAGTTCGGGTTTGGACTATCCTACACTTTGTTCAACTACACCAACTTACAGGTCAAGAGCGTCGGCGGCTGGTCAAAGCGGGATCATGACGAATCCATGTTGTATGAGAGGGAGGACGTGGAAAGCGCTGTCATGAAAGGCTCTAGCGTCTGGCACTCGTAAGTCAGCTCCTTTTTCGTCACGCCAGTTGATTGTCGGATCAGATTGCACAAGACTCGATGGACAGTGACGGTGGACATTCAAAACGTCGGCCAGGTCAATGGTTGCGAGGTGAGCTGCGTTGCTTTGCATGACAAGCCCCGACCTGACATCTACAGGTTCCCCAGCTCTACCTGGGTGGGTGATGAAATGCCTAGAGAGGGCTCGATTGAAACATTGCAGGGTATCCTCCAGCGGCCAGTGAACCAGTGCGTAGCGCGTAACGACTTCAACAAGTGTGTGCACTTACACCTACGCAGCCGAAAGTCTTGCGGGACTTTGCACGCATCAATCTCGACCCGTGGGCGGCGCAGCGGGTCACGTTCAACTTGTCACGCTACGACCTCTCCATATGGGATGTGATCCGGCAAAAGTGGGTGATCCCCGAAGGGGATTTTGAGATCACGGTCGGCCGGAGTAGCATGGACGAAGCGCTGCGGGGTACGCTTTCGCCGCGTCAGATGATGGGCTGGGAAGAACGATGGAGACGTTGGTGGAGTGCGTGAAGACGCTTGTGCGATATATTGAACGACATGACGAAATGACATGATCTTGCGTTTCTTTCCTAGCAGCACGTCAAACCGGACAAGCCCTCAGTCGTCGCTCTCGTCGTCGCTCGGAGGCATAGCTAGCACTCTTCGTCGCATCGGTACAGGCGCATCGTCCGACTCCGATTCTGAGCCGGACGGTGACCGGGAGCGTGACCGTTGAGGCGGCGGTGGTCGAGCTGATGGCTGTGGTCGGGAGAACGCCTTTGGCCTGAATCAGGGTGTGAGTAAGTTGTCGGACACGATGCCCACGGGTACATACCACTCGCCCGACCGCTTCCAAGCCTTGATCTCATCCGGCATGACGATGCTCATAATCTCCCCTGCTAACCGTGAAACCGATGGTGTCTGCCGTGGCCTGCCCGTAGCTACGGTAGACGGTGCAGGCTCATCATTCGGCAGCGTAGCAGCTGCAGACGTCGGTGATGGCGGGAAGAGCCGAACCATGGCGAACGAGCCTGAAGGTCATGAGTTTGCTAAAGTCGCTCACGAAAGGACCGACCGACCTCGGGATGCATACACGACCCTTCTCAGCTTGCCGCCCATCTCTACCAGCCTCTCTTCACCTGCATCATCGAGACAGAGGAACAGGTTGGAGCCCTGCGGCGCGCCGAGCTCGACTAGTCGCCAATCGTGAGGTAGATTTGCCGGAGTGTATGACGACGTCGGCGGTGCTGCCCTGCCCATGTTGTGTATGGGCGCTCTGATTGCTGTTCACCCTCTTGCTGCTTACACTCTGCACTCTGACTGGTCGCTTGACGGTTGTTGAAGCTAAGAGCTAGGCGGCATTGCGTCGCGATCGAATGCCCGTACGCTCGTTCGCACGGCGCCAGAACGGAACCGGGACAGCGACGGCGGCCGTCGTCAACGGGGTCAGTGGACAATGGAGTGTTTCTCAAGGCGCTAGGGCAAAAGGCTGAGCAACAAGCCTTCAGTTGCAATGTCAGAAAGCAACAAAGGGTGCCGTTCAGCGGGCTGGATCGGCAAAGTTCATAAAGATGGGAAATCCTAAGGCGATCCTTGTGCTGCGCATTGATAAAGGAGCTGCTGATCAAGGAGAGAGCCGCTTGACTTGCCATGCCGTCTCGTCGGTCGAGTTTTGCGGACGGGTGTAGCGGAAGCGATCGTGTAGTCTCGACGGTTGTCCTGCCCAGAACTCGACCTCGCTGTGGAGTGTGAGCGACGTAGTTGCACGAGACTGTAGAGGCTCACAATGGCACGATCCGCCAGCCACCCCAGTGTTCTGGACACTCGACCTCCTTGTCCTTGTAGCGTTCCTCGAGCAGCTCGACACGGTTCGCAAGCGTGTCCTCGTCGATAGCCTGACTCTGCTCGCTCGCCCACGCGCCCAGCCTTGATCCCCTTGGCCTCGAGTTGAAGTACTCTTCACTCTCCTCCCGGCTAACCTTTTCGACTCTGCCCACTACCCGGACCTGGCGCGAGACTTCACGCCAGTAGAACGCCGCACTAGCGTACGGGTTCTCGAGCAGCTCATTCGACTTGCGCGAGTTGTAGTTGGTGAAGAAGACAAAACCGGTATCGTCGACCGTTTTGAGAAGCACAACCCGGCTGGAAGGGATCCCTTGCTTGGTGGCCGTGCCGACGGTCATGGCCTCGGGCTCGTTGACTTTTGGGATTCCGGGTTCGGTCGGGTTCAATGCGGATTGGAACCATTCCTTGAACAGGGACAGGGGTGACGGATGGAGTGAAGAAGGAAGGATACGAGGCGAGTGGTATTGCGTATGGTTGGTCATCTGCACCTTGCTGCTGTTGCCCACAGCCGTCGAGCTAGGAGCAGCGGGAGGTTGAGCAGGTGTGGGATCGCCATAGGTGTGTTGAGCGGACTGAGCAGAGGATGCGGCCATTGTGATGAACCGTGCCGTGTGGTAGCGTGCAATGGACTGTTTGAATGTCGAGCCGAGCGGTAAGGTGCAACGAGGTGAGAGCATGCACCGTGGGGAGCGGAAGCCGCGGATGACGACCGACGGCGATCGGTCCCGGTCGTGGCTAGTGGCATACATCGGACACTTGAGTATAGTACATCATCATCAGGTCTCAAGGTCATCAGCTGGATCCAAGGTACCTCGACAGCCAGCCTGAACCCCGTCGCTCGTGTTCCTTTGGCTTTGGAGACGGCTCGAATCGCGGCAAGGGCGGGACGGGTTGTGTCGAGCTGCTCGCAACCATTGAAGCCGGTACGAGTTGTGGCAGGCTCCGTCTGCGGTCAGGTCAGCAGCGTACTGTGCTCACGTCGAGACGTCTACTGACTTGCCACGCAAAGCCGCAGCACTGTACCCAATCGACTCGTCCAAATCCGGACCGGATGGTTGCGAGTATGACGAGGGTGTGTGCGAAGAGGACGAGTGATCACGAGCCGAGTGTAGCGACGCAACTACACTTTGGCGGTTCGTCGAGCTCGCAGGAACAAGCATGGCCGTCTGGATGGCTCAGTATACTCAGTCAAAGAGTACGGTATTCACTCACCGAACCAGACACGCTGCGCAAAGGCTGCCCAAACTCGCCAAACGCACCGCTATGAGGACCAGATGGTGGCTGAACGGCAGTCAACGTTGGCTGCTCGTCGCCCTCGACAAGCTTCCTCAGCGCATCTTGCGAGACAAGAGGCTGTCCAGCATAGCTGTGCCTCGGCACGTTGGGTGGTCGACCGGTAGACGCAGCAGACTCGCGTGACGAGCCTGACCCAGCGCCGACGCCTATGGGTGCTGGACTGCCAAACAGCGTTGTACTACCGGGCGACAAGCCAGACGGCCGAAGTGGAGATGGCGCGGGGCTGATCAGTGGCGAGACGAGCTTTGGAGGGCTACCAGACCCATCGCCGTGGCCGTGGTGTGACGAGGTTGGGGTTGCGGCCGCCGATGGACCGCCGAAAGTCGCCATGGAACTGGGGCGGGGAGCGCGACCGGCAGGCTCGTCGGTCGGGTACTGTGGGTGCAAGTGGGGTGACGATGGGGCTGAATGATAGCTACACGGGCGTCAAGCCTGCGGCAGAGGAGGCAAAGATACTCACCTCGAGTCTCCAGCACCACTGCTGATTGCGCTATTGCGCCTCTCTGCCATCCAGGGAGCCAGTGGCACGCCGAGGTCTGTAGCAGATACAAACGAATCTCGCTGCGGACTCTTGGGCGGCACCGGTGGCGGCAAGGGGAAACTAAGCCTGTCTGCATCTGCGGGAAACTTGGCTCGACGTCCACCGCTCGCCGTGACCACGGCATCTGCAAACGAGGGCCCACCAAGCTCACTGACTGGTGTCTCTGGGATCGCAATGCTATACTGCTCAGCGGCAGACTTGGACGAGAAGCGCTTGCGGTTGCCAGAAGAGCCCGATTTGGAGCCAGAGCCAGAGCCCGAATGTGATTGTGTTGTCTGCACAGTCGAGGCCGTGTGCGGTGGCGCCTGGTAGAACAGGTCCTCGGGCGACATGTGCTCTGTGAACGGATGGCGATCGGCACCCGAGCGCCGTGTGCCCGGAGTTGCCGCGTTGCCCGAAGACGACTCTTGCCGACTGACGGGCGTCGACGTCCGCTGTGCCATCTCGGTACTGTACAGTGCAGTGGTGATATCGGCGCCCCCAGCCGATGGCTCCCTGCGCTTGCGGTCCCCAGCTTCGAGGATCTGCGCGCTCGACTTGCGATGGCTGCCCAACAGACCGATCGCGGCTCCAGCTGCGGCCATGCGCGAAAGCAGGCTGTGACCCTCTTGTCGGTTCTTGAGTCCCTCTTCGCGGGTGGCCGCACCACCGAGCAAGCTGTCAGACTCGACGGGAGAGCGCGGGCTCATGGGCGGTGAAGACACGACGTCGCTCGGCCTCGCTTCGGCTGATGGTGGGCTGTCCGGTCGACTAGGCGTAGGTGCCGCAGCAGGAGCAGGATCGACATCTGGGTCCGTGAGCGAGACGCTCCGCCACCCGCCACCACCAAGTCGCCGTGTCGTTCCAGGAGGGCCAGCTGGCTGGTGCCGTGTTCTGCGCCGACGCCGCGCAATGATCCCCACTACACAGCAGAGTAGCAGCGCTGCGACGACGAGGGAAGGACCGAGGATGCTGGCCAGCAGCTCGGAATTGGATAAAGTGCCCGAAGACCCCACGGGTGGAGATGGTGCACCGCTGGGTACAGAAGCCGTCGGTATCCCAGATGACGGTGTCAGTGAGCTGACAAGCGATGACGCTGTCGGTGTAGATAGCAACGGTGGTCCTGATAGCGATGAATCGATGGGCGAGAAAGTAGCTGATGTCGGTGTCTGCGGTACACTAGACAATGACAAAACCGGCGTTAAAGGTGACGAGGCTGATGTCGTCAAAGGCTGATCTGAAGCAGTCGTCGCTGAAGATTCGGCAACCGTCGACGGGATCGCGCTGTCCGTTGTTTGCGCATCGGCTTCAGTGGTGGCCGCACTTGGCTCTGGTGCGCTTAAGCCATCGGATTCTTCAGCCGTCGGCGTCGATGCAGCAGGGGAAGTCAGCCCGCCATAGACCCATGAATCGTCGAGCGGGATCGATGGCCCGTAGTCTGAGATACGTCAGCTCCGGCCACGGGACGGAACCGAAGCGAAGACGTACAAGTCAGCGGGAGGTTGACGACGGATTCGACAGTGTGGACAGTGTAGCGTTCTGTCGTCAAGTACTGCTCGAGAAGTCAGTCTGCGTCCTTGCAGCGTCATCCGGTCTGCGCACGGTAGTGTATGAAAGCCACTCGGGAAGGACTTGCGGGTTTGGCGCTGTTGACAGGTCTCAACACCCTCGTCAAAGACAGTCAGGCAGACGACTCACTATACGCGGCCGTAGTGTATGCTCCAGCAGCGCCATCATCCGCATCCTGCCGTCTCTCCACGGTCCCGCCTTGTCCCGTCATCTCGTGCTCAAGTCTAGGCGGAACGTTTGGTATCAGCATCGCGTCATCAATCTGTCTCGTCTGCCGGACTGCCAGGAGCGAGCAACGCACGAGATGGTGAGCCAGCCAACGCGGTCGATAGGAGGTTGATCCTCCCAATGCTGATCAAAGGGGTCGAGACGGTGATAGGGGTGGGAACGGTGATGGTGTGCTGCTTTTGGTCGTTGGTGCTGTCGGTGGGCTCCGTCAGTTGAGCTGTGAAAATCAGCAAAGAGGGATCGGCGGGCGATGTCTCAAAGGACGGTAGAGTGTGAACCAACACTGCACGTCCGCCGCCACTCTCGCGGCACAGCGTCAGTGCGCACAGTACAAATGCACATATATACATCCCTGCTGTTGCTGTGCTCTATCGCCCCCGCCGGTCGGATAGGTACATGAGGCCAGCGTCTTGGAGGCGTTTGCGCAGGCCGCCTTCGGAATGCAGCAACTCGATTTCGTCAGAACCGCCGAGTGGGTCGAGGTCGAGCAGGACGTTTGGGACTGTCCGGCGGCCGGTGAGAGTGTGGAGCATGGCTTGTAATTGAGGGCCATCGGCTGTTAGGTGTCAGCGTGTGGTGCAGTGACTTTGGATACGGGAATACTCACTGCGCTGGTCGAGCTCAATCACGAATGGCTCTGGAGAGAGGTTGTAGCTGCGCAAGATCTTCTTCGCGTTCCTCGAATAGGGGCAATATGACTGAGTGGCGAGTGAGCCGTGATTGACCGAGAGATGCACCCTGTGCGCACCTTTGAAAACACCAAAACCCTGAACCGCTTCCTCGCGAAATCCTGCCAACCATCCACAAACGCCTCGGCGTCCTCCTCGGCCTGCTCCTGCGCCCACTCTGCATCGGCTTTCAACAGCCGGTGTTCCAGCCCGCGCCCTCCCATTTTCTTGAGCGTCTCCTCGTTTGGGACGTCAAAGTCGTTGTCGAGGATGCCGCCCTCGGCGACAAAGTGGGCAATCGCGAGCAGCTGGTGCTGGCGTTCGAGCGTGTCGATGACGAGTTGGTGCGCTTTGAACTCGGCCTGGCGCTGCGCCTCTTCCGGATCGACGGTGACGGCGGGTGAGGCCGGCAGCGAGTCATAGTACAAGTCGTCCTCGGCGATAAGCTCGTCTTCGTCTTGGATCAACAGCGACAAGCCGTTTTCCCGGTCTGATGACGGTGCGTGCGGTTTCGGTCGTGGCCGCTTGTGGTGGATGGGGTAGCCTGGGACACGGGGTGAGACCCGGGCGGCGGTAAAGGTGGCCGAGTCGGGCTCTGGGATCCCACGACCGAGCGTAATGTAGCCCAGCAGCAAGAGCGAGCACGCAGCCAAGGGGATCAGCCACCGTTTCCCGGCGGATCGCTTGCCTCCGCCAAGCAAGTACATGGATGAACTCCGACGTTGACTCGTGCTTGGGGACAGTGCGGGTGCGGGCAAAAGAGGAGCGTTGGGAGTAGAGGAGAACGAGCCGAGTGAAATAGTGGGCATAACAGCGTGGGTTGGTCCTGTTACGAGCCCGAGGGAAGATTCTGGGTGTGCACGACGATAGTGCTCTCTGGGTGGGGGAGGGGCCGAGAGCTCAAAGGGCATCGGAGGTCGAGGGCGATGTGTGTGTTGGGCGGTCTGTGTGTTGGTAAAGTTGAATTCGGTTGACGTCTGTGCGCGTCTGTGCGTTTCGCGACGAGCCAAACAAGCCGGCTCAGGGACAAGAGTGCGCGTGCACGGATCGGCTGACGACCGTTGCGGCCGGAGAGTTGTCGAGAGCTCGGGCAAACGCGAACTGCCCTTGTAGTCGTCTGTAGTCCCGGTCTCGAGTGTCCGAGCGAGCCCGAGTGTTGACCACTTTGAGTGCGCGCTGCGTGAAGGTACGCAAACTTTGATGTGAACACGCAACGACCGTGGCGCCGGCTCGTCCGAGTCTGCCGAAGCTGCGGTCCCGGACCTCCACGTGAAACGAAAGGTGCGGTGGAAACGTCTAGCGCGTCGCAGAGGTGGTTGGACTGCGTGGGACTGGGCTGGGTTTGGCTTGGCTTTAATTCGTGCGAGCCAGTAGAAGAGGTCTGACGGAGACGATTGGTCGACGCGTGATCAGTCGGTTGGAGGCGCGGTCGGCGAGACAGTACAGGTGGCTTCCCACTTCCGGCGGTTGGTGCTCACACAGCACGTCCTGTCTACTTGTACTCGCGTTCGCATCGCCCTCAACGGCCAGGCCAACTGCCCATGTCCGGAAGCCTTCACAACAGCCGTCTGTTCCGGCCCCGTGCTCATTAGTGCGCGACGACGGAGGCGACGTGTTGTGAGATGCGCCGTCGGAAAGGTTCTCGAACAAAGCCTGACATTAAGGCACGGCACCGGCCCATCACGCGATCGGCAGTGGCGGTGGACGACTTGCGCGAGGTCCCCGCCTGTCGCAAGCCAGAGGCGCTCACCACCACCACCGATCTGACGCCTCACTGATCGACCGAGACACTGCACTGGAATGCCATGGTCGATTGGCACGGGGACAGGGACACTAACCCCCCGGGCGGTTATCGCCGGTACAACTCGGTATCGCCGACGCAGAACGTGGCGGAGCTAACCCCACGCTCACGGTCTGACTTTTGTGCAAGGACCGCTAGACACTTTGATCATCATGCTCGTCCGCTGCAGGCCTTCCACCTCGACTCTTGCATCTTCATCACGGCGCGTGGTCCCAGGTCGAGCGAGGTCATATGCCACCCCACCCGATCGCGACGCTCCAAGCGACAACCGATCCGACCTCCTCCGCAAGACACTGTACCCACCTGGCTCCCCCTCAACTCCAACGCCTACAGGCACCCACCACCCGTCCCACATTGATCGCCTAGCGCACGTCGCTCCCACACCAGCAGTACACGAAACTATCACACGCGCATGGGCTCTTCACCAACGACAAGTCCGTGACGGCCGTGAGCGCGCGCTCAAGGCGAGGTATGACGCGATGAAGGCGGCCATGGACGAGCTGGAGACACTGGGAGATAGGCGGCTGGTGGAACTCGCAACGAGTCGTAAATCGTTGGATGCGGGAGAAAAGGTCGAGGCTCTGAAGGGCAGGGAGAGAAAGTGGAAGGAAGCGAGGATCGACGGGTTGTTTCCGAGAGAGGCTTGGGTCCCGACAGAGACGCCGAGTGCAAAGGGCTGGGACTATGCGTGGAAGCGGCCGCGCAAAGGCGAGTAGGTCAGTATCCGTTTGTCGTGTGAGAACATTCACTGATCGAGGACAGAGTCACATGCATTGCAATCTACATCTGATCAGCGTAGTCCGGCTGTCATAATCCAGGCAACTTGCTCATGGGCGACGGCCCCAAGTATACCGCGCTTCCATGCCCCAAGCGTCATTGACCCCTGTGCTGATCCATGTCGCATACTATGCAAAGTGAGATGTTCGCCAAGCTGAGCAAGTCATCACCATGACAATTGGCCCACCGCTGTTTCAGTGACGGTCGTGGCAACGCCGCTCGTAGCATGTCCTTGCCGCGACGGGTGCAGTTTAGGTGCAGCCTCCAAACTCTACCGGCCCGCGTCGACTTTGCCGATCCTTCCGACAGGGACGAGCGAGCTTGCGTGTGTCGGTTTGCTCCATGTAGATACTGAATTGCTTGCTGAGCGCAGGCGCGCGTTTGGCCGTGCTTCGGATCAGTAGGCCAAGCCGTGGGACAGCTTGGCCTCGACAGCGATCGAGCGGCCGTCCATCGTTTGGTATTTCGTAACGCCTCTACCAAAACCATGGCAAATGACTGATCAGCGCTGCTTGATCGACAGGCCCCCCTTTGCTCCAGTCAGGTGATCCGACAACCTCGGCTTGCGGCTCCGAGCCGAAGTACTAGTAACAGCCCCATCTCCCCTTCGCTGCGTCGACAGCCATTATGTCGACGAGCTTGCCTGCTGTCTCCGAGCTAGTGCTACGGATCGCGAATAAGGCGCAGGAAGAACAAGTCTTGCTGCGTCTGGCGGCAACGCCTTGGGCGAGGGGCAAGCACCTCGAGGTGGGTTGCCGGGACGCACAAGATCAGAGATGATGGCTGATGGCCAAGTAGGCTTACCGTGCTGAAGACGCCGAGCTCAACAAAGGACCTTGGGCGGTCGATCATGCGTTTTTGCAGTGGTGCGAGGCCGAGTCTCAAGTGTGATCAGTGCTGATCGCGAGGCACAGGGTGCTCGTCAAGCGAGATGACTATCAAGGCCAAGTGTATGCATCGTGCGAAACGTACGTCACCATATGTGTGGGTCAGCGGGGTCTGAGTTGCCTAGTTTTCGTCGCAGGATCATCATCAAGCGTCGGGGAGAGGGCAAAGTGACCGACGGACACCTGTATGGGATTGCGTCCGTCTTCACCGCTGCCGAGCACCGCAGTATGTTTGGATACTTTGTGTGTCTGTGCTAAAGCTCGAATAGAACGCGGGTACGCAACCCACATGCTGCGCTTGTTGCATCTTCGCCTAGCACCCCCAACGTCTTACGAGACCCTGCCATGGCCGTTTGATCAGCCACCGCCACCGCTCCCAGACGAGATCCAGGCCAAACTGCCCCGTGCAAGCCTGTCGGTCCTTTGGTCGGATGTCGGCCGTGAGATCTACGCCAATGTCACGGTGCCATCTGAAGGCGGTCTGTTCCGCCCTGGGTGGGTGATCCCGCCTGGCCTGGGTGACACGGCAGTCCACTGGTCGCCTGTGCAGTCGGACGCGCCGAGCGATGAGACGGGGTGGAAGTGGATCACATTCGCCGAGCTAGATCAGCTGGCGATCGAGCTCGGTCAGCAGACACGGGATGCGCTCGCCAAGCGGCCGGTGAACGACTCGGCGTCGGTCGCAACATACGATCTCTCATCCCCAGGGCTGTTCCAGTACCTTCCTGAACGTACCCGACACACTGCCAACCTCTCGGCGCCGTTTACGACCCCGCTTGGGATCCGACTTGGCTCGAACACGGCGGGGAACCCAGATGGCGTGATCCTGTTCTCGCCCAATAAATTCGTCAAACGCCAGCTGGCCATTGGGCTCGTGCAAAACGTTGGGCCTGCAGACCTGCCTGGTGCGCTGCGGGCCTTGGCGGCGGCCGCGCGACTGTACGATTGCGACGACGTGGCGGCTTGGGGTCTTTGTCGGACGCTGACGACGGCGTGGCAGTCGCTTGGAGCGCAGGAGATGCCGCGCAACGATATTGACGGCCACCTGCTTGGTGTGTGCATCTACGAGACGGACGGCGAGTGGACGTGGGAGCACGGCGAGGCGGTAGGCTGGCATTGAGACGTAGCGCAGCGTAACGGTGTGCATGAATACGGATCGCCATCAAAGTTCAACTGGCCGCTCGCTTCACCACAAAGTAATGTCGACCGTACAAACGTCAAAAGCAGCGCTCAAAGCAGCCAACGCGAGCTCGCGAGTGCTGCGGCGGCGGCCGCTGCCAGAGATCCTGCAGACACTGAAACACGGCGAGGGCGCCGTCGTACTCTCACCCGCCGTCTCGGCCATTTCAGTCCGGTTCGTCGATCATAACCATGAATCGGGACCTCGGTCAGTGTTCATCTCTTCACATGGTGTGCAGATACAGAGTCGTCTGATGGAGGAAATGTACCCGAGCAGAGTGCGAGCACGGCTAACGACACTCAGAGAATTCCTTAAAGCCATCGCGCCCCAGCTCGCGTTCCACAACCCAGCGCTCCCGATCCACGTCCACCGTATCCCCGACGGCCGGACTCGATCCAAAGACGCAGAATCGCGTGATCGCCAGGCGAGCGTCAGGAGCGCACCGGACGAGAAGCCTAGTATGACGGTTGATTTCTGTGCGTCGATCGAGGCAGGAACGAGGGCTGATCAACTAGTCAATCACCCGTCGGAAACGGTACCGTTGAGCCATCTGTCGTCATCCCAGATTCTTCAGCAGTTGGTTGCTGTTGCGGGCGAGGAGCGGTTTGCGCAGCTCTCGGCTCCGGCTGCTGCCTCGGGTGCGCCGGGCGGGCGGATAGACGCCTGAGGGTGGCTCGGGCACATGTATACTCTATCACGATTAGTCTAAGAGCCGTCGGCCATCACGAGGATTGTCATTCGACGTTTGCATGGTCAACGCTACGGCGCGTAACGTTTGCGGCGAGCCCGTATGGAGACAGTGCATGACAGCCCAAGCGTACAAAGATGACAAAACAAAAGACGGCGGCCTAGACGGACCGCGTGACAAGCATGAGGTGATGATGGTAGCCGTATCCGTACAGCCTTTTGACGGGCAAACCTTGGCCTTGGCCTTGCCCCGCTCAGACCTCGAGCATGACCAAGGCCGGCGCTCCGAACAACTCGATCGCAAACGCGCCCGTTTCGCCTGCGGCGTTGCGTTCCTCGACTGTGCGGGTGACAACGTCTTCGACCGTCTCGTCTTCGTCGGACGAGTCGCCGCTGTCCGAGAGGTTGAGTGGCGGTGGCGAGACTTGGACGTTGAAGCTTGAGCGACGGGATGGGTTGCGCCGTGCCGCTTTCGCGTTGCCCTCGAGTAGGCGGATGCAGCCCCAGCCCGAGGCTGGGCAGGGGAGGCCCAGATGAGGGTGTGAGCGCTTGCCTGTGCCCGGGACACAGGATGGGCTAGTGCAGCTCCGTGCTAGGAGCTTGTAGCTTGCTTGCACTGCCGGCTCGGCCTGTGATAGCCAGTGGATCACACTGTGCGTGGTCCCGAGCACTTGGTCCCGCAACTGACTGAGCGCGGACAGGTCCGTCCACATGCCAGGTGACCAGACGGGCACGTCGATCACGAATTCAACCCTGCGCAGACCGCTGGCCTGGACGGCTCGTGCAAACTCGAGAGCGGGAGCCGACAGGGGCGCCCAGAGGGCTGAAGGGCGGCGTGGAGGAGCGGCATAGGATCGTGAAGGGGGAGAGATGGAGACGGGAGTCGTGGACGCTGATGGCCGGGGAGAGGCTGAGGCGGAAGCACGCGCATGGACGGGAACGGTCTGGACGTGGGCGGGGACGGGAGAGACAATCATTGTAGGCATCGGATCGGTGGGATGCAGGGTGGTGAGTGACCGGCTGGTGGCCTTTTGTGCGGCGCGGCGAGACAAAGGAGGTGTGCAGCTCGGTCGTGTGACACGGCGCGGCGTCGCAGATGAGATGCGATGTCGTGGCCAGCTGCCGTGCGTGCGGTCGGGGCCGGCAACGGGGCAAGCGTGGGGTCCAGGGGCGTACGCCGTCGTGGATGGCAAGCAGGGCAGAGCACGGATCGTACCGGTATCGAGCACCGGACAGTGTCGGTGCCAAAGGGCGAGATCGGCCTCGGCGTGACGAGCTCGCGGCCGGTCTCGTGACGACTGTAGATTCACACGGTAACACAGCCAGGTGTTGCAAACTGTGTGTTGGTGATAGAAACTGGTAGCGTACACTGGATCTGTTCACTGCAGACCCGCCGACGTCTGGATCGCGGGCCGGCGATCACAGCACCGGCGCGGCAGGGATCACCCGGCGACCCGACCCGAACGGCCACCCGCGTGGTTCAGATCATCTTAAAACATTCAGTCCATCTCGCGGTGCAGAGCAGTGCAGTCGAGCAGAGTCGGTCAAGCAGTCTGTAACGGGTTACAGATCATCGAGTAATGTCCGTCCGGTACGACCGACCGGGTCCGAGCGTCTCTTCACAGGAGCACCGCGATCACTGTCCCGGAGCACCAATGTCCTTTGACAGTCGATAACCTCCATTCATGCACTCTCACACTGATGCAGTCCTCGAGCGCTGACCGGGATAACTGACATGTCTGACCGTACGCAAGACGAGTCGTGTGCAATCTGCGCTGCGCCAGTGTATGCGCCACGCTCTCCTTCAGCCAGCGATCCACACGAAGAAAATTGGTTGAGCAACATCCAAACGCTCCATGTTGGCCGTGCCAGCGTACGGCCTCCCCACTTGATCCACCTATCCACCGTCGCACGACCACTTGGTTCCATCCCGCCTGTGCGGCGTACAATCAACCTCCACAGCTACTGCTTTAATCTGATCTCTAGCCTCGTATCTTCTCCCGACGACTGGGTATTGTTGACTGCATGGCAGCTGCCCCAGTACGCCGGGCGGTTCCCTTGGCTCGACCCACAGCAGGACACTGCACGGTCGCGTCCTCGACAAACCAGAGTCCAAGGCTGGAAGGGGCTCGAGTCGCAGATCCGTCGATGGCGCGCTACAGCAAGTCATCTACACCCGGTACGTTATGATCCGTCTCTTGCGGTTGACTGCCAAGAGCTGACCACGCTGATCGCTCTAATACATACATAGCTGGACACGCTATCGCCCACTGACATCGGCATCCCCGCATCCTCATCGCAGCCGCGAAAGACGCAACGCAGCCCCAGTCTTCTACTAAGCCTCCCTGACGAATTGCTCGTTCACATCGCGTTGCAGTGCACTACCGATCCAACCGACGTTGACACCCTCCGAGCCGTCTGCACCCGCTTCCGCACCCTCCCTCTCCCAAGCTCATACTGGGCCCACCGAACCCTGAATTCGGCCGACGAGTTTGGGTCCATCTTGGCAGAGCACTATCGGCTCGAGTCTGCAAAGTGCGCTCAGCCCAAGAGGATCCTATCGCGCTGGGAAACGGCAGCGCTCGTGCCGCTACGGACCGCTTTGGGCTTATACCCGGCTGAAGACGTCTATCGCTGGTGGGCTTTTGGTCACGGCTGGCGAGCTAGACGACGAGTCTGGCGTTGCGCCGTCGCGGCGCTCGAGCATGTACGGTGTTCTGATTGGTTTGCGTAGCGGGCGTGCGTACATGCATGTTGGTATCTGTACAGTACAACGGTAGAGGGTAGCCTTAAGCTCCCTCGCGCGATCACTCGTCGAGGCCCATCTCGGCTTGCAGCGCGAGCGTGTGGCGCTCACAGCGCGCTTGGATATCAGTATGCCGGATGATCGGCTTGTAGCTGTGTTGGAGCTGCCAATGTCAGCTCATCCGACATCATGCCACCAGCTGCCGAGCCCACCTGGATCAGCTTGTCGGCCGCCCAGAGGCGCGACGTCATCGACGACACAAACGTAAACAGGTCGCCGGCCGATTCGCACGCGATGATGTCGGGTTCGTTTAGTTTGAGGATCGCGATCGCGACCCGGAACAGAGTCTGCTCGCTCAGCCACGGAACGACAGCAAGCTTGCACTCACATCGTGGCCTTCAACAAAGAAGACGTCCCAGACGCGGAACAACGTCTGTGTCACGTCAGCATAGCGACACGAGCGCGAGCGCGACGGACCTCGACAGGCAGGCAGTCTGTAAACAGGCTGAGGAACCACCCGAATGTCACGCTGGCAAGATCGACCCCGAGGTCGAGCAGGTGCTGGTCGAGTTTTGGGATGAATTGCGCAACCAGCTCGGAGAGAACCCGCTGGTCGGCCCGGCTCGCTAGTAACGAGGGGGCGTAAAAGTCCATCGGGAGCAGCTTGTCGATCAGGCTGACAAGCACCCAATATGCTTGCTCTGTGTTGCATGAGCGACACGCTGTCTGCGCAAGGCTAGACTTGCCTTCCTCAGGATGGGTCAAGAGTAGCGTGGCGGCGAGCATCTACAGTCGGTCAAGATAGCTGGCGCGTCTGTCAATAAGATTGCTCACATTCATGCCTGTAAACAATGTCAGCCTGTCCAGCGAAAGGCTCAGAGACTGACCTTGGCAATAGCCAACCGCCGGATTGTGCCTACCACTCGTCAATCATGATAGACCCTCGTTCAGCGCACCCACCAGGAGTATGCAATCAGCAGCCGCCGCAGCTTGGCTACGCCGACGCCGTCCCCGCCAAAGAAGACATTGCCAGGGAACGTCCGACTGACATCTTTTTCAATCTCGGCTAGGACCGGGCTGGCATCACCCGCATGAACCGCGAGGATCTCGGCGTACTCGCCCGGGACGAGCGCATCCTTTGCACCAGAGCACTCTGCACACACATCAGCTTGGCGTCATCATAACACGACGACTGACCAGCCCATACGTCCGCACGGTACTTGAGCGGCACGCCACTCCGCACGAGCCGCGTGAACGCCTTCCACTCTTCCTGACCCGCTTTACCAGAAAGCCCGAGCTGGGAAATGCCGACAAACGTGCCCGCCCATTTAGCCCGTTCGCCCTGTTGCGCACCCTTGGCTTGGTTCTTCCTCCGCTTCTTCAAGAAAGCGTCCCATTCAGCCATTCGGGCGGTTTGCTGGCGGTCGTGGATCTCGGTCAGCTGATCGAGCAGAGACGAGACGGTGAGGCGCGATGCCGTGGCACTCGTCTTGGTTGTGACTAGGCTGTCATGCGGTGGCAGCTCGTCCGTCGCGCTCTGCGGTGAGCTTGCCGAGACCTCTGCGTTGAGACTTGTCGCGCCACGTGAAGACACTGTCAAGCTCTGAGACGCCAACATTGGTTTCGCTGGCGATGGATTGAGTCCTAAGAGCGTTGACGCTCGATGCCGGTGCTTGTCTTTGCCACTCGGTCCTTCAGTCGTCCCCGGTCCTTCGATAGCTGGTGACTCTTGCGGTGACTGGTCTCGTGACGAGTCGCCCGAGAATACGCCATCGTCGACCTTTGCAACGCCTGCTCGAGCACGTCGCCGCTCCGCTGCACGCCCCAGGTCCGTACTGGATCGCCGCCGCTGTCTGTCAATCCACCCTTCCTGATCGTCCCTCTGAGCCGCAAGAACCCCCGTCAACGACACGGGCGAAGGCGCACCGGCCACATTCGCCTCGCGCAGCATACTTGCGTGTTGAATATCATCTATACCCGTCAGTCTGCCACGAGACGACCTGCAGTACTCACAGATGAACCCGTACCGATCAGTCAGCGGCTCGACACCGTTGAATCGACTTGCGCGAGCCATCTTGCCCACGGCCACTTTGGCCTTTTCGGATTGAAAGAAATTGCCGAGGTTGTTTCGAGACAGGACGACGGTCGGCGGCCGACTCTCGTCTGGGATGATCGACTCGAGCTCTACAGATGGGATTTCACGCGAGGGTGTAGTGGCGGTAGACTCGTTAGCTTCTTGAACAGCCGCCGCGACCAGTGGCCGTGTCGTAGATCTGACGGATGCCGGCCGTACAGTCTGGCTGTGCAGGTGATTTGAGGCTTCTCCCTTCGACCTTGATACACGTAGCGTCGCTGCACCCGACACAGAAGACAGCAGAGACCGACCTAACGACGCAGTAGCTGCCATCGCCTGGTCTCCAAAGCCAGTCCTGGAGCTGCTTGCAGCGGATGTCACGTCTGCATCGTCGTCTTTTCTTGCGTCCCGACTGAGAGTAGACGCACGACTTCGTGATCTTTCCCTCGAGAGTCGACGTTGATCGGGCGGCTCTCGTATCTGTATCCCATCTTGCTGTGCATTGGAGACCAAGGTATGTGCGAGGTAAGCCACAAGTGAGCTGGGCTGTACGTGCGAAAACGAAAGCACCGAGATTGGGTCGGGCGTCAAGATGCGCTGGATAAAATAAGCGTTTGAACTAGACGTAGTCGATCAAGCTCACCGTTGCAAGCGCGATCGCCTGGAAACTAGACGAACTTCCACCATCTCCCTTGCGCCAATCGTCATTTTCGCTTTCCACGGCCAGAGCGTCGCTGTACATGGCGTCACTCAGTGCCTCGGCCGTGGTGCCGCGTCTCGGTGAAACTGGTCGACGAATGACGCTTTTCCCACTCGCCGCGCTGTCTTTGCGACTCCTCGCGGTTTTGCCATGGCCGCCACTGCCGTTCCCAGACCAAGCCCATATCCCTGACGTCCACGACGCCCTACCTTTGCCTTTGCTTGGTCCAGCATCGAGATCTGGACTCTTGGGAGCAGTTGTGGGATTTGAAGAGTTTGACCGCGAAAACGGTATAGCGAGTGAGAGTGAGGACGACGAGGAGAGTCGGGATGAAAGCGCGAGTCGACTTCGAGTTGACGGAGCTGGTGAGCTCGGACGAGGGATGGGAATAGTCGCGTTTGCGTCGTCTGCGAGGGACGTCGACAATGCCTCGGTCAAGCTGTCATGTATAGATACCTGCGTCTTATCAGTTCGACGTCTGCAGAGTTCGGTCGACTACCCACCTCATCCGCATCTTTTGCACGCTGCCTTTCATCCTGGCCTTCGACTATCCGTCTCAGTCTCGCGTTCTCCTCCTCTAGCACCGTGTACGCGTCCAATACCCCCTTGAGCGCCCGGCTGAGAACCTGGATGGGATGCCGTTCGCCCCTTCGCTCTCCCTCTGGCGGCGATGGTGGGAATAACGGCGAGTCGGAATCCGGTGTACCTTTCCCCGTCCTTCTGACGCTCACTCGTGGTGTCATCAGATCCCTCTGCTGCACCTCGCACCTTCTCAACCTAGCCGTGACGTCTGCGAGATCGAGCTCATCCCATCGGACCGCCAGGACTTGCTCCTCGACATCTGAGAGCTCGAGGTGTGCCAGTGCAGAGTTACGGCGTCTCTTTATATTCTGGCGCGAGGCGATGCTGGCCGCCTCGTCCTCGGAGTGCTCTAGAACGGGAGAGTGCTTGCGAGCTGGCGGTTTCAGATCAAAGTAACCTGAAGGCCCCGCTTGAGGCTGTGGGAGGGGTGCACTTGGCCGCAGTCGCACACCAGGGGACAGTGGATGCTGCCCAGTGTCTATAGACAGCGGCGACAGTGAGGATTCGCCCATGAGTGGTTGGTGTTGACCCGGTTGGCTGGTGGTGTTTGATAGTTCGTGTCATCGTCACGTGACTGTTTCAGGTGGGCCAGGCACGCCGTTTCAAATTACGTAATTGACGTGCCACGTGGACCGGCGATCAGTGCACAGACCAGTGTCGCCACTCGACACGCTCACTCGCGACCACCACCATGTCAAATATAGTCGTAAACACGCCTTCCGCGGTTAGCGACTGGTATCATCAGAACATCCCTCCCTGGGCAGACGAGCTCCATGATCTGTACTGGAAGCGCCAAGGCGAGGCCGTCGTCCCATTCGAGGTCTATCTGGAGCCGGCGACTAGGACGTTGGAGCTTTTCCTGTCCGGCGAGCTGATCAAGCGTACAACAATACCGGCGGACGAGCTGGACTTGTATGGCGATGCGGAACAGGGCGGCGGCGGCGATGCCAGTGAGGCGGACGGCGACGAGGGCCACGGGGCAGACGGCAAAGGCAAATCCAAAGGCGGTGCCGAGACTCGAAAAAGCAAAGGCGAGGGTGGTAAGGGCAAGGGTGGGAAAGGCAAGGGCAAACGCGAGGGTGCAAAGGGAAAGGGCGGCAAATGTGAAGAGGGCGATGAAAAGGCCGAAGGCGAGGGGAGTGACGGGGACTCAGACGGCAAGCATTCGATCGGAACGCGTCGGCTACTGGCGTCGGGACATACGCTAAAGGACCCCACGTCTACATGGGACGACACGGGCATGCCTTTGCTCGTACGCGACTCGTACGACGTGCTCTGGAAACGGATCGACACGATGCGTCAGCAGCAAACGTACCACGGTCGGGGATCAGTCATCTTTGGGCAGTCGGGCTCGGGTAAGTTTAGATCAAGTGCCCTCATAGACGTTGCTCATAGTCTGGATCGAGGAAAAACCCAAAGTCTACGGTTCCTCTTGGCCAAATGTCTTTCGATCCGCCAGCCAGTCGTCATCGGCTATAGCGCGTCCTCGCCGTATCTGCTTTTCGACGACACTGGCGTGCGGCGATTCAATACAAACGATCACAAATATTACTTCAAAAATGGTCCCAATGTTGTCATCCTCACCGACGCGGGCTTGACCCCGAACGGGATCCCTAGCGACAACTTTACCGCGTCTACGACCACACGTGCCATTTTGGTCTTCGCAACCTCACCACAACTGGGGCGCGTGGCCAACTGGCAAAAGGAATCGTTCCCAATGTACCACACTGTAGCACATTGGACAGTACAGGAGATGAAGCAATTGTGGTAAGTGCCGCATGCTGGACCGCTGGACTGCATAATGACGACGGGCAGCTACCTCACGGACTGTTACCGCCCGCCCTCACCCCGTATCGACACTTACAGCCGACTCGAAATCTTTGCCATCCTAGGACCGTCACCGAGACTGCTGATGGCGAGACGGTACCCAAAGTCGTACACCCCGGACGGCAAACCGAACATCGACCACGACCTGCGGGTGCACCTAGGCCCGATAAAGAAGCTCATATCCGACAACCTGAACGTCTCTTGGCCGGACATCATCTCTAACTGCACCGAAGCCGCCGTGTCTAAGAGCGATGAGCCGCCTCGCTTCCATCGTCTGCTCTGGACGACGGCTATCGATGGTGGGGAAGACTGGTCGCACGACTTGCCTCTCTACACCCACACCATCCCGAGCCCGGTCTTGCGTCGCATATTCCTGGAAACAAACAGGGCGGTGCACTATGACGCCATTCGGGACTTCGCGTCTAGCTTGATGCCGATTGGTGCGGTCAAAGGGCACATGTACGAAGCGCTATCCTTCCAGTATTTCCAGTACGCCAACGTCGAGTCGACACTGCACTCGTTCGTCCCCATCCCACTCACTATCCCTGCCGCCCTATCTGCAGATCCACTGCCTATTCACATCAATCAAGCCACGCAAGTGAAGCATGGCGTCCTGTATGCGACGGCAGCGGGCACGCCCGCGGTCGATGCCATATACAGATATCCGCCACAGAGCGCAAGGTCCAAGTGCACCACGATCCTCCTCCAGTCGACTCTCAACAATCAACACGATATCAAAGGAGAAGGTATCCGCGCCGCTCGCAAGATGCTGCCACGAGATGAGCTGGTTTACATCTTTGTCGTCCCCACCCACGACGTCGGCCTCGATCTTCTCAGCCTTCATGCACACCCGGACGGCTTCAACAAGACGATCACGGGATACACTGGGGCGAATATGAGGCTCGGTTACATCGTGGTCGAGCTCGCGGCGGCAGTGAGTAGCCCGATCCGACGATTGTGTCACCCGCTGACGACTTCGATCAAGGTGCCAAGTGCGTCGACACCCACATCTGTGCCAGCGCTCGGCCTCGAGAACGGGTTACCCTCCCCCACCACGCCTCCGAAACGGTCATCCTCTACCGTTTTGAAGCGCAAACGCCGTATTTCATTCTGACGAGTTCTGGTCGATGCTTCCCACAACACGGAAGAGGGCACATGATTTCCGAGCCCGTGTAACGGTTGTAATCCGTGTGTATGCAAAGCTGTCACATATTACTGCTCTGGCATCTCTCCCGGCTCACCGCCCTCTCCACCCATCGTCTGGACTCCACCGCCACCCTCTTCCTGTCCTGGCCCTGTCACGTCTTGTCAGCACTCCCTTTGGCATCGGCATCAGTACAGGAGAGACTCACGTCTGGCGCTGACGATATCGTCGACTCGGAGCAGCAATGTGGCAGACTGTCGAGGTCAGCCTCCGTCTCGTCGAGCAGTCATATGGACATACCTCGATGGCCGTCTTGAGCGTCTGGATCTTGACGCTCGCAGACTCGAGCAAGCCGTACGCCTTCATATCTGTCACTTTGCCCGTTTCGCCATCGACGCCGTACAGGTACTCTCCCGCCGCGTGCTTTGCCTGTTGCACGCATGATCAGTAGACCAAACACGTCACCCGTCGTATGCAGACTGACCCTCAGCTCAGTCAACGTCCTGATGACGTTGCCTCCACAGTTTTGAATCAGCGTGCGCGGGATGACCTCGAGCGCATCGGCAATGGCCTTGTACGGGGCGCCCTCGACGCCTTCCAGAGCCTTGGCCTTCCTCGCCAACGCCACGCTAATCGCCATCTCGGTCGCACCGCCACCGGGCGCCAACAAAGGGTTGAACACGACGTTGCGCGCGACGGCCATGGCATCGGCCAAGTTACGATCAATCTCATTCAAAATGTCCTTTGAAGGGCCGCGGAGCAGGATCGTGCACGCTTTCGGCGACTTGCATTCGGTCAAGAAGGAAAAGTACTCGTCGCCGAGCTTGTCGACGTGGAAGAGGCCGCACTGGGTGCCGACGTCGGCGTCGCGCAAGTCTTCGACTCGGTTGACAATCGTGGCGCCGACGGCGCGCGCAATCCGGTTGTTGTCTGATTTCCGGACGCGGCGGATTGCTGTGATCGGTGGGTCGGCCTTGAGCAGGTAATGTTGGGCGAGGTCTGGCCGGTCAGTCCGAGTTCAGCGCCATGCAAGTCGACGCACCCGAAACACCCTTCTCGGTAAACACAATGTCCGGCTTGAACTCGATAATCTTGTCGCACATGGCCTTGATCTGCTCCTCTTCAATCTGCAAGACCCGGTTCCAGTCCTCCTCCTTTTGGATCTCAATATTGGTCTGGCTCTCGCCCTTTTTGTACTCTAACGGGCAGTCGAGCAGGACAATCCTCGGGTTCTCAATCCTCCGCCGCATCTTGGGGTGCGTCACGTCCTTGTTGAGCATGACGCCCGAGAGCACGCGCGACTCTTCAATCTCGCCACCGGGAACCTTTTCAACGCGAGCGTAGCGCTTCAAGTCGACCGTCTTGATCTCGCCACCGGACGCGGCACCCGTCTCGTCGGCGGCAGAGACGGCGACCGTCTCGACCGCTTGGAGGGCGAGCTTGCACATGAGCTCGGACCAGCGCGAGCTAAACTTTGTCCCGATCGACGTCTTGATGAGCGCCAACATCTCGTCTTGGGACTGGGTGTCGACGGGGACGGAAATGTCTTGGATCGTCTGCAGGGCGTCTTCGAGCGCGGCTTTGAACGCGCGGATGATGACGACGGGGTGGATGTTGCGCTCGAGCAAAGGCAAAGAGTAGGCGAGGATCTCGCCGGCTGGTAGTGTCAGCCTGAGCCCGTCGACCGTCGGCTGAGCGATGCTCACCCAAGATGATGACGCTCGTCGTCCCGTCTCCAACCTCTTCATCCTGCGTGCGCGAGAGCTCAATCATCGACTTTGCCGCTGGGTGGGCGACGTCGATCTCGCGAAGGATGGCATGACCGTCGTTGGTGAGCCTGAAGCCTGACATCAGCGCTGTGGCGTCTGGCGTCTGTGCGCACGTACAAGATGCCGCCCATGGGGTCGAGGATCATCTTGAGCATGGCACGGGGTCCAAGGCATGTGCGGATGACGTCTGCGACGGTCTGGAATACCATGTCAGCGTCGTGCAGTAGACGACCCGAGGTCCGAGCTGACCTTTGCAGCCATGATGTTGGCGCTTTGAGCTTTACGGCCTGATTGCCGCTCGGGTCCAGTGTCTGCGAGGCAGCCCATCAGCTCGGCTCGGTTCGAGAGCGCATTCCCAAAGCGCATAGCTTTGTTCAAGCACCCAACCCGCAGCTCGCGACGTACTCATGACGAACATGGGCATCCCGCCCGGTCCCATTTGCGCCATTCTCGCTCGTTTCTTTTCGTAGTGTGTTCGTGAGTGTCCTCTGCCGTTGTCTGTGCAGTGTGCGTCCTATCTCTGGTGCCGGTGGTGACGCCGAGGAGAGCAGAGAAAGCAGAGGTCGAGTAAGAAACCTGTCGAAAGCTCGAGCGCGTCTGGTGGCGGCGAATTAACCCCCACTCTCGGCGTTTCGGCGTTTGAGCTCGTGAGGGGTTACCACGTGGCAGTCGGATTCACTGTTTGGCTCCAACTGCACCACCGCACTCGAGCAGCAATGTCACTCTCGAGAAAGTCTCTCGCACACACAGAGCACGAGACTCAATCCCTGTTTGAGCGCGAGCGCGAGCGGCTGATCGATGAGATCTCGGCGGTGGGTCGCGACCGAGGCCATGTCCCACGCGCGCTCAAGTGCTGATTGACGCGGTCGAACAGGGCTTTGAAGAGCTCATGACGCACACCAACGTCTTGAATCGCACACTGGAAGAAGTGTATGGGATCGGTAAAGAGTTTAAGACGGTCGCTGCGCTGTGGGGGGTCTGTTGCTTATCTCTATCTCATCGGTGCTCGAGCTGATCCAGACATCCCAGAAATTCAACTCGCTCATCAAGGAGCAAAAAGTGAGTAGGAGTAGTAAAGGCAAGGACGGTGCTGACGCCGAGTGATCTAGCTTGATACGATGGCTGATGCCGATACGAGCCAGTCGGGTCAGGGACCGACGGGTGTGCCGGGCACTGGGGGCGCAAACTATAGGGCTAGTGTTGCGCGATAGCCCGAGGTGCAGGCGGCATGTTGTAGCACTATTGGCCTCGCCGAGACGGTGTCATGTATCATAGATTGGCTCGACTCTGTGGCCACCTCGGCCCAACCCGAGTCTGTACACTGTCCTGGATCGTCTCAGTACAGAGCGACAACCTAGTCAATCGACCTAGATGCCATGCGCTATCGACTTTACACTCTCTGCTCCACACCAGCCTACCGCTTGCTACCCTGCGGCGGCAGGCTCTTGCGTGCATCATCAAACCGCCTGACAACGACCTGACAGTTGGCGAGCCCGCACAGGTGCTTTGCGCCTTGTTTCATCCCGTCAGAGAACAGCGTCAACCCGGCCGCTTTCTCCACAACGTCGACTGCGTCCATGTGTCAGTCAACATGATTCAAGAGAGGCTTGGGGAAACAGACGCACCGGGCACGACAAACGTTCTCAGATCCGCTTCATCGGGGATCACGCTGTTGGGTAGCACAAAGGCGCCGAGCGCGACCTCTTTGACGGGGCCAGAGGCTGGCGTGGAACGTGACGCGAGCACAACTTTGGCAAAGTGCGTGGGCACGGCGATGGACGGTGGCGAGCCGATCACTTCATGCGTCTGGTCCGTGTGTTAGTGGTGGGTGGCTGGTCGACGAGGGCAGTGCGACTCACGACGCGCCATTTGCCGTCTGCGCCGAGCGCGGGGAGGTAGAGCGGGATCCTGTAGGGTAGCGTGCATCAGTGACCGCGCTGCGCTGAGAGCGGTGACGTACGTGAAGACGTAGACGTCTTGGAACGGGATCGTGAGCTTGCGGCACCATTCTTCGAGGTATGCCCAGTCTGTGTCCAAGTCAGCGAGGTCTCCTGCGCAGACGAGTGCCTAGAGGTCCGCAGACACTGACAATGCCGGTTGAAGCCATCGCCGACCTGAGGCGCAATGTTACTCAAGAGGAACGTCTCGTCCATGGCCTGTTGAGAGATCTTTGCATCTGCGGCGGGAACCCTAAGAACGCCATGTCAGCGTGTCCACGCCCACACTCTAGCACGCACATGTGTCCTCGATCATAGCCACTACGGAAGTCTGTCCCCGTTTCAGCATACGCCTCGTTCAAGTCGACCACGCACAGTCTTTCAGCTTTGCCCTGAACACCTCGGGGATCGAATCATCCTCCTGGAACTGTGATTTCGAGCGGTCGCCTTTGGACTTTTCGAGCGCTTGACCGGGGCTGGGCGGTGGTGGCCGAGCGAGCGAAGCGGCCGTCAAGTGTTCGGCGGTCTGGCGGGGTCAGTGACTTGATGTCAACTTGGTGTGCCATACATACCCATGAAGGGTGCCTCAGCCTGCGATCATACGCTGCGACATAGGCTGTCCGCTTGAGGACATCGGCGGTTGGGCCTGTGAGACGCCATGAGCTAGAAGCTCATGCACGACACTGTTCCCATACCTGGGAAGCCGTCCTTGAACAACTCGCCTGCAACCACGACCTGGCCTCCCCTCGCAACATCAACAACCGCCGCCGAGGTCGAGGCAGCGACCGGCGGTGTCACCGTGCTGTCCGGCGACCGTCGCTTCAACAGCGTCCCGGCGCCGATCCCGATGCCCACGCCAGCTGCGAACAGTGATACAGGGAGCAGAGACGGGGTTGGCATTGTTGTTTGCTAGCGAGCTCGAGTGCAGCACGACGACTTGAACTTTTAGACGACGGCGGTGAGCGTCCAAGTGTCCGTGCTGCAACCGTCTTCTTCTTGGCATCACTCGAGTCTGTCATCCCACCGTTGGCACTGCGCACAGCTTTCCAGCGTGTTCCCCCTGGATCACAAGCAATATATACCATCCAACATGCCGCCGTTTGCATACCCTATCCCAACCACATCCCTGCTCACCTTCTCCGACCTGTTCACCGACCCAACGGGCTCGTACACGGTCATCCTCGCCAATGCTACCAGTGCGCGTACCAGGATACAGCTCGCTCTCAAGGCGGCCGACGAGGCCGGCACTGGAGCAAGTTGGTTGACGGTGATTGATGTGAGTGCATCGTACGGCTGGGATGCTCAGCTGCGTGCGGCAAGGACGAGCTGTAGTTGTAGTCATGTAGAGCTGATATACAGCTCAATCATGATGGAACAGATCTTTGTAATGTCCGACACCAGCCAAGACGTGCTGATGCTCGACAGGCCATCCAATCGTACCTACCATACCTACGCGGCATCATGGCATGTCTCGAAGCCGACGACCTCTTGAACAAAGGCGAGCCTGGTGCGTTCTCTCATCATCGAGCCGAGCCTCGCTAACGCAAGCAGTTTTTCACTGGCGCTCGGCTCTTACCCACCATCCTCTTGCCCAAACACCTCTGTATGCGCTGCCCGGCACCGCCTCGGAATACCTCATGTGCCTCGTCGCCTACGCGCTCGCGCTATCGAACCATGCCTTGGCACTGCTCCCTCCGCTCCCAACGGCCACGACCAACGTCGTCACGAGCACAGAGCAGGAAAAGGCCACGACGGCGCAGTATGCGCGATGCGTCGAGATGCTGTGTCAAGCTAGTGGACTACTACAGTGGATGGGCACGAGTGTCGTGCTAGACGTCGAAAAGGTTCGCATAGGGAGCGGCAGAGCTCGATGGCCCGTGGAAGGCAGCCGGGATGTCTTGGCGGCGTTGTCAATGTGCGTCATGTTGTAGCCGTGGTGCGGTTGCGAGTCTGACCCGCACAGGATCACACTAGCCGACGCACACCAAGTCGCGATCCGCAAGCTTCTCCATCCAACCCTTTCTCACTCGCTACTCAACCCTGGCCCACCGTTGCCAAAGTCTCACCCGTCCCCATCCCTCCTGTCCAAGCTCTACCTCCACGTCGGCAGCCTCTACGACTCTGCCCGCGCCCTGCTCAAGATCCCCGAATCCGCCGCCTCGTCCTCGTCAAAGCTATTCAGTCGCACCAAAGCCGAGCTCGAAACGGACGCGATCGAAGGCGACGTGATCCCCACATTGAAGCGCTACCTCGTCAAAGAGGCCTTGCTCGCTTCGGGCCTGGCGTACAAATGGATGGGGATCGATGCTGGATCGACAGAGAAGACGGGGCTGGCGGTTGCATGGTTGACAGAGGCGAAGCGGCGGGTCGAGGTGCTGGAGGAGAGTAAAGTCCGAGAGAAGATCAAGGGGCTCAGTTTCGGCAGCAAGGACAAGAAACAAAAGGAGGAGAACAGACGGCAGCGTCGCGGCCGGATAGAGTGGGAGATGCACGGCCTTGACGAGTGGGCAAAGATGTATGCCAAGATGAACGATACGGTGAGTCAAGATCAACTGGGCGGTCGAGGGCTGACGACTTGTGCAGGTGTCTTTTCAACCTGTTCCAACCGCGTCCTCTCTTCTCGCGCTGCTACCGTCCGGCCGCCCGATCGTGGCCGCCAAAGCATACACGCCTCCTCAAGCGTGCTTTGGTCCAGGTTCGCCCGGCTATGTCCCCTCACGCGGGAGCCCAGCCAGTACACTGCAAGCAGACGACTCGTCTGTCAATCCATCATCCGTCCCAGCAGCACCAAGTACGACCGGTACATCCTCATACGCTCTCAAAGGCGCCTATTTCTAAGTCGTGACCTCTCAAAAGCTAAACGAGCTCCGCACCTCCCTCGCCTTGGCCCCGCTCTCCACCAGATCAACCCCTTCCCACACCGGGAGCTCGCCTTCGCTCCGCCTCCGCATCTCCCCACCTAGGACAAACACCATCCTGCGTGCCTCTTCGACCCGTTCCTCCATCGGCACGACGTCGAGTGCGGACGCGGCGCCGCCGTATTGAAAGTTGTCGTGTGCCATGTGGCGCATCTGCTGCAGTTCGCCCAGGCGGAACGAGAGTTCGGTGCACCATTCGCTGTGCGCCTGTGGCAGGTGGTGCTCTGGCAGCGCTGCGAGAGTTAGCTCGACACTGGTGAGAGAGTCGGAGGCGTACCAGCCACGTCCACGGCGCCTTCACGGATCAGCGATGTCGACATTGAGATGTACGGATGTATGGTCTGTGGATGATGACTCTGTCGATGAGCTGGCTGTGATGCATCTCTCGCCGCGTCGTGCTAGTCTTTGTACTTTGGTGAGTTCGCAGCGTCATGTGGCAATATCCCAGTCTGCTTCATAACCGTCTTTCAACACTAGTCTGCATCCGAACCGTATGCACACTCGACGTCTCACACCGAGACCCCGAGATCTCTTGCAATCATCTTGCGTGCGATCGGATGCTGCGAGCGGTACTCAGTCGTCGCTCCCGAGTGAACTAAAGAACTCACATAGAACGCCGCGTGGGCCAGGAACGTCTTCTTGGCGAGCTCCGGCGCGACCTTGTACAGCGCACGGTAGATTGTGCGGCACATCTTCATCCGGCCCTTGTCAACCACCCAAGCTTTGAGGAATCAGCAGCGCTCGTGCCGGAGAGTCGGACGCACCCGCAGCCTTGTCGGCATACTCTGGCCCAGACTCCAATGCAATCTCATACAGGCGCAACTTGATCTCTGCATTGTCCGACTTGTCGAGCGCGTACGTCTCGTCGAGGTGCTTGACGACTACTGGAGGCAGTGCGGGTAGCGAATGCAGTTTCTCGAGAAAGACGACTGCCACCGTCAGCATACACTGGTTCTGGGTCTACTGACTCTTCTGCGAAGCCGAAAAATCGGCAATGTCCTTTGGCGAAAACTCGTTCAGTTTTGCGTCGTCGGACCTTGCGGCATCCCATCGCGCGGCCAAGTCGTTACACTGTACCCGTCAGACCATCAACTGTCGTGCACACCCACTCACAGGTTTCGACAGCTGGTCGTCATACTGGATATCGACGACCAAATCCGGGCCTGAGCCGTGCAGCCACTACAGTTCTCATTAGCAGCCTGCCCATGCCAGCTAAACAGGCAGACCCACTCCATCCCAATCAACCTCATCCTTGAGCTTGTTGACGATCTCGGCGCCATTGTCGACCGTGCCGAAAAAGTGGAAGAGATGGGCGCGCCATTGATCCGTCGTGATGGAGGAGCCGGAGAAGGTGGCGACGTACGACTTGACATAGGGCAGGAAGACGTCGAGGCCGCCGACGAGGCGTTCGAGATACAGCAGAAAGTTGGAGCCCTGCGGGTGTGTTAGTAAAGCAGACAGTAACGCATGCGCTAGGCTAACCTTGTCATAAGGGATGCTGCTGAATGCATCATCGGCTGCGTTGCGTCAGCATGTCATGCTGAGCTTGCGCAGGCGTCGACGCACGATCCTGTGCCAAGGTCAGTTGCGCTCATGACTGCAGCACGTCTACCCACCTCAAACTCCTTGTAGTCCACCACGAGTCTCTGGAACCGCGGCTCATCCTTCATTTGCTCCAAAGAGTCCCGCAGAGCCTTGCGGCCTTGTCCGGCATCAGCACCATCCCAGTCCGTAGCGAGGGCTACACACCAATAATGTATGACCTGAGCGAATGTCAGTCAGGTCAGCGCACCGGCGATGGCGCTCACAAGTCTCGTGCGGGCGCGCCATCAGTCTTGAGCACCAACAAGCGCTCAAGGTACGTTGTCCAGCCTTCGTTGAGCTGCACCAGACTCAGCTGATTGCTTGTGATGGGACAGACCGAGACGGACGCACCCAAAAGTGACTCCACGAAGCACAGCCAATCCCGTTTCCAAACCACGACTGTGATCTGCATCAGTGCCTTGACACCATCGATGAGGGCGGAGCGACCTACGTGAGAGATCTCGTGCGCGCACACGTCGACGAGCGAGCGGTCATGCGCGAGCAGCGTCGGCGTCGCAAACGTCAGGCATGCGTTCTCCATGCCTGAGTGGATCAGCCAGCCGATTCGGCTCAAGCCGTTGCACACACACCGCCGTATGGGAAGGACGGGGGCAGCAGCAGGATGTCGTATACGCCAAACTCGTACGGCGACGTGAGCTCTTCGGCTGCCGCGACAAACCTGCGGCGATTCATCAGCTGGGCCTGTCGACCTCAGCTACGCGACTGACCCCGCGGTATCCTCCTTGAACTCCCAGAAGGCCTCATCCATGACCTCGGGCTGTTTTCCGTTAGCCCACAGTCGCTCGACGACTGCCGAGCTGGACAGACCTCGGTCCATACTCCCGTCTTCCAGTTCTTACCCTCGACATCCTTGAAGCCCTTGTACACCAAGTTGCCAGCAGCAACGGCAATCAGATACGATGGGATCGCGACGGGCTGTGTGCTGTGTCAGTCTAGGCGTCTCACAGCAGACAGTAGGACGTACCTGGTTGTACACGTAGTCGACATCAATGTCAAGCTTTGCCTCGTCCTCGGCCGGTGGCGACACGCGCAAAGCGGACATGAGGACGGGGATCTTGGATCTGACGGTAGCCGAGTAGGTTGCCTTGATGAACGGCGTGTCTGTTTATGGTCCTACCTCAGCTAGGCCTTTGATCAGTATGGGATCGCAACGCACCTTGGCATGGGAGCAACGAGCGAGCGTGGATCTGCGCAATTCGCCGTCAGTCTAGCTTGGTAATTCACATGTCACAGTCGTACTCACAGCTTGGTTCTGCGAGTACAGATACGGATATTTCCCGCCTTTTGTCTGCCTATGCACAAGTCAGCGTGGTTGCACGTCGAATCGCCAGCGACACGACCTACTCTTTCGTGAGCCAGCCGAGGGCCGTGCAGTCTTTCGTCGTCAAGTACGTGATCGACACGAGCACCTTCTATAGATAGAGGTATCAGTGCTACCTCGCGCCCAAAGAGTAGCTGACCGCACCTTGCCAGCTCCGACCGCCTCTTTGCCGAGGCTGATCTTGAGAGCCTTGCCGATACCCGGCACATGCTCCCCTGTACTCCACTACCCGCCCACGTCAGCCCTGGCTTCAGTCGTGCCCTACCCGTCACCCACCTCCAACTCGCCACCGCGCACACTGACACGCCTGATGTCCAGATAGCTCGTATCAAGCACGACGTGGTCGACCATTTCGCTCGTCACGTTCTCAAGCTCGAGCTCGACCGTGCCGCTGATCAGCTGTGCTTCCCAGTCTATTCCCCAGTCGAGTCGGAGGTGCTTGGTGTGCAACTGCGCATAGTTGGATTGGGTGGCCAGGTCTCGATCCGAGTCTTTGAGCGGGACGGAAGCCGGGTCGAACGCGGTGCTGTCGCTGCTGGCCGCGGTGAGGGACACGGTCTGTGCTAGCTTTACAGCGAGTGATGAGATGGCAGACAGCATGGTGTAGACTGTCTTCAGTTGAGAGTAGCAGCAGCTGCCGCAGCGAGTTGGGCGATCGGCGACGCACAGACGCACGTGAAAGCATCGCATCACTGTCGAAATGGTAAAGACCCTCCGACAAGACACCACCGCCCTCTATGCCGCCGTCCAGCCCCAGCCCACGTCTCGACCATGCTCCACTACAACGCCCTCTAGTCGCTCTCGGTGATCAGCGCCAAGATCATTCTGATCGACGTCAGTGGGCAATCACCATCACGAACAGCACGCACCGGTAGAGGTAGTAGAAGAAGGAAACAAGGTAGAACCCGAGCTTGATGAACGACTCCTTCTTGTGACCCGGTAGTGTCCGGAAGATTTCAGTGGCGTCGTACATGTGGTTCTTGGATGTGATCCTGAGGTCGTTAGCGGCCGTTGCGGACGGTAAGCTTGCGATCCGGTAAACAATCTCCCCACTACCATCCGTGCCAAGAGCAGAAGACTTGCTGGTCATGGCAGAGGTCAACGACGCGACTACGTCTGGACTGCAATCACGAGACCTCCCCACAGATAGCAAAACTTGCTGCGCTGACCGCAAATCAGCTCTGGGAGCAACCCTGCGCCGCGCTGCAATCAGGGTATAGGCCATCTTCTCTGAGCGCATACACGTCTGCGAGCAAGCCGTGCCCTTGGCAAATCCTTGCTGAGAGACAAGATCCACACAGACGTTTGCGTGCAGATTTGCACACTGCGCGCGCTCCGCTTCGGGTCCGAAGAGCGTCGAATGCACCAGATCGGCAGGTGGCGGCGCCTTGACGTGCGGCATGATGAGAACATGCCACCATCGACATGCGGCTACTAGCTGAGAACGCTCTTCGAATGCGGCATCGAGTCACGGCAACTCCAAGTGTTGCCTCTACAGAGGCCATGGCTCGCTGCACTACGACGACCAAGCGACATGTAGGCAGCGCCAAGTTGAATCGAGCATCGCAGCAGCGATGCTAGTACCATGTCGATCAAACTGCTGCTGCATGCCATGGCCAGAGCTATGCAAGTCTGCCACGCAGTCATCCGTGCGCAGCGTCATACCGACACCCCAACAGCTCTACCAGACCTCGCAAGCGAGTGCACAGCGCACCGCTGAGAAGAGCTGAGGGAGCTCATGGGTCCATCGTCGTTGATGCATCAAGATCCAGGGCTTGTGAGAGCTCTGAAAAGGAGTAACCAGTTGGAACAACTGGCGGGCGGCGGGCACGATGGGCGCTCATGGCAAGTGTGCACCTCAGAGTCTTCCAGCACGTACACAGCACACCTGCTGGTGAATGCCGAGGAAGTTGCTAGCAAGAGTACAAGCAAGGTATGAGATGGCTGCGTGCAATCGTCTATGGGTTCCAGTGCAGGAGCACTGTCGACCGCCCGACGCTCCAGCGAGGTCTGCGAACGAGTCGATTGACACACGTATCAGCTGTGAGACGAAGCCTCGGTCGACCTTGTAGCGGTCGGGCATGTCTCCTTTCTCATGTAGCTACGTCGTCGGTCGTCGCGCTCTGCTCGTGTGCACGGTCGATCGGTGGCACGTGACACCGATAGCTCGAGACCACAATTCGCTACGACAGACTGTATAGTCACATGGGCGTGCATGCGCATGCGCACATCGATGCTTTGTCTCGTCCGTGTCACACGACGAGCCCTGTACACCCACAAAGAGCACTTACAGGTGATGACGCGACTCTGAATCCGGACACGCTGGGTGTCCAGACGCAAAGTGCCCAGATACCTAAGACAATGCCTTTGTCCAGTGCAGCGTGCCCGTCGGACCCAATCTGTGACTGGGAGTTGTGCTCAGTCTGGATCGACGTAGACCCGGATCCCTGTTGACAAGCCAGATGCGGCACTGGGCGTGCTTTGGTACTGGAAGACGGTCTATGCAGCTGTCTCACGCTACCGACCAGTCTCGCCCGATCTAGTCCGACCAGTCGACTCACTTGTTGACGTTGAACGCGACCAGGGGCGCATTCAAGATGAACGCGAGCCACTGACCCGTAAGTAAGAACAGTAGGGTCAAGAAGGCGTGCGCGATCATTTCCGGGAGGACAAACTGCGCGTGTGAGCTCTGCGTGCGATGTGATGGTGGCGGTGGGACGGACTTGGTTGAGCTTGTTGCAGAGGTCGATCGGGTTGATGTAGTCTACGTAGGCGGGGTCTTAGAGACGTTGCGAGGTGCAAAGGGCAGAAGGGGACATACCGCATTCGAGGTCACTGAACATGATGATCTACTTGGGTCAGCTTTACGCCTGCGTTGGGCGGCACCGTGCGTTTGAGCGTCGGCAGATGGTTGCCATCTGCGGTGCGCTGCAACCCGGACGGTGCGTGAGGTGGACGCACAAAGAATACCATTGTGAAGAGGAGGACGGCGGCCATGAGGACCGCGAACAAGAAGAGCCATCCTGTTGGTGTAGAGTCATGTAGACCGAGTAGGTTGTGACATTGCGTGGTAGGGAGAGGGTGGTAGGGATCGACGTCAGCCTGCATCTCACGCGAGCTCGGCGATTGCGGTCGAGGGTATGGTCCGGTGTAGACTGACCTTCGCCACCCATGATGAGATGCTGCTAGTGTTGCTGACGGGAAGAGCGTGGGGGGAGATTCGAGTGTTGATGCTGGCGCTGGTAGTAGGAGAGCAGCGTCACTGGGTGGGGGGGTAAGCGGAGATAACGCCGACATAACGCCGACCGCCACCACGCGACTAACCCCCCCCCCATTCAGCGCGTAAGAAGACTCGGTCAACCTCAGTGTCAGCAGTCAATCACCATGGCAGACGTCAGCCAGGCAGTCATCGTAAGCTGTCAACTCTGTACAATCTCATAGCTCGCTCACCGTACCGCCAGAACAAGATCCTCAACAGGAACAAGTCCCAACCAGCACGCCAGCACTCGAAACCGTACGCCGTATGTACTACCCACAGTCTGTTATCTACCACGCTGATCACCCCACCCCGTCGCAGAGACCACCTCCAGGCCCGTCTTCACGCCCCTATACGCGCTCAGACCCAGACGCCGGCGTGTGGAAACACGACCTGCACGAGCAAGAGCGCGAGAGCCGCCGCCTTGCCGATCGCATCGGTGGCGCCAGCGCCGGACGGGAGCTCTTACCAAACGGGAAACCAATCACGCCCCGAGGCAACTATGCGCCGTTGAACGCGACAGCGATGGCCTCGGTCTCTGCCAGGCGTGGTGTCGAACTCTTGCCACCGAAGCGCGCTCAGCGCCCAGCTACTACAGTCGGGATCCCGGACCCGACCGCACGACTGCTCGTACGCGCCGGACCGAGTGTTGCAGACGATCAACCGCAACGATCAAGACTCAGCAAGGGCGCAATGTCCATCATGGGCGCCGCAAGGGTTCAGAACCCAACGGTCTGGGTCAGGATCGAGGGCTTGGCAGCGGGCACGACGGCCGAGGATGTCGTGGTGAGTCTCTTTGACTTGTCCAGCGTCGATCGGTCAGGACGCAGATCTGTTCACTTGGACAGTAGCCCGTCTCGGAGCAGTACAGATCTGTCTTTGTGCAGACCCGTCGCCTCACAGCTTGTATGATGATGACAGTTGTTAGAGCTGGGTCGCTTACCTAGGCGCCTGCTCTTCGCTCGAGCTCCGCTTCAGGGCTGTACTCGGCCCTATCGCCGGGGCAGTGTAGCATTGTGACGACCGTATGCTGCTCGACACACACTCGCGTGTCATCAGCAGCGCAGGCCAGCATGTTGGCTATACTAGTCAAACCACGACGTCTGACAAGCTCTCTTGTTTGAGGTCCTTCTTGCAAGCAGACGGATGGTCCCGCGGGACTAAAACACCGGATCTCAACTGGCGCGAGCTCGAGTTCGCATACGTCAGCCCACTGCTCGTGTGTAGCACTCGATCCATGCTGCGATACCGCAGCCGTCATCGCTCGTCGGGATCTAGCGCACGCATCACGTCGTGTGAGATCTCGGACTCGAAAGTCTGCTTCGCTATATCTGTGGCGGCTGGCGAGGTAGCGTCTCCAGCTCTGACGATTCGGCCGGGGGAGCTGTAATGATGCCAAGCTGTCAGCTGTCGTCGAACTATCTTTGTCGGCCCGCCACACATCGGATAGGGATGCGCGTATGATCTAGACCAGCGCTAGCTGAGACTGCAGGTAGATCCAATACTTCAACCTTGGCACTATTGAGAGCTGTTGGCGACAATGGGCAAAGTCGTGATTGCTCTGTCACGATCCTGCTCCTATACCCAGCGGACCGTCGTCAGAGCTCCGTGGCTTCTACACCTTTAGCTATCGTGGTGCATTCGGCCAACCCTCTGCATCACCTTAGCACTCATTCCCCACCCGTGCAAAGCTAACGCCACCCACAGGCCGTCTTCGCGCCCCTCCCAATCATCTCCTCTTCCCAGATCTCCGCCCCCTCCGCACCGCTCTCAACCGTCGAGCTAGAGTTCCCAACGCGCGCCGAAGCCCAACAAGCCGTCGACAAGTACAATGGCGCCGTCGCCGACGGCAACGCCTTGACCGTCTCGATCGTCGAGCCTCGACGGGCCGTGCCAAAGCTCTTGGAGCGCATGACGACGGGTGGTGGTGATACAGGGATGGACGTGGATGAAGCCGAGCCGCCGGTCAAGAGGTCAGTCCCCGCCCCTCGTGTCGTGTCGGAGCTGACGTGACTAGCGGCAAGCTCTACTCTGATACCATCTTGCAGTCGGACCCGAGGGCGATCGTGATCACCGTCGCCGCGGATTCACCCGTCTCGAACCGGTATAGTAGTCCGAGGGGGACGAATGGTCGTGCGAGGCGGGGCGGTGGCAGACGGTGACGGGATGCATTCGTGCAGTCCAGAGACGCTCTAGGCATGCTACTGATTTGGCAGCGACCGGTTGTCCATGTCCTCCGCAAGCTTTTGAGCAAACTCCTGATCCTCCGGATCAGTGCCAAGCACGTTCACGAACCGCTGGCGCGTAGTGAGGCTGCCTTTGCCCTTGCTCATGTCACCCAAATACAGGTCCTACTGGCTTTGTGCACCAATGTACCTCCATTGGACAGCCTGTGTCTTCGGTGATTGCAGCTCAAGTGCTGTTGCGGCTCTCGCCTAAACGACGTGTTATCTATACTGCCAGTGTGGACTTGGCTGTATACAGGGGAGCACGCGAAGCTGCGCTTCCACAAAAGTCTACGGAGTCACAATCACAACAAGCAAAAGGATAGCGTACTATGGTGAGAGGCACCGCACTTTTGATGAGACTGCGCTCTGAAGTGGTGGTACACATTGGCAGAGAACACTTGCGAGAGCAATTTACCGGTCAAAGTCGATCGTCTTCTTATGCAAGAGAGATCATCCTTGATCAACCTCCGCTGCGTTGAGATAGGCTACTGTGGTATGGGGGGATTGCACTCATCAAGCTTATTGGCCCTGCCAGTCGCCGGTTGATGCTCGATGTGGTTCGGACAACGGTACAGGATCCGTCTACCCAGGCTATGCTGTGAGCGTCGAATCAAGGCTTGACAGGTTCAGGCCTGTAATCAAACCTATCACTACAAGGGTGCATAGCTGTGCGCGCAAGTCTGCGATGGTGCAGAGAGCGTGCTTACGGTAGCGGCCCTAGACCTTTACGCTATCTGGTACTGGCGCGGCGAGTCTTCGATGTGTCTAGCTAAGGCATCCGCAAAAGCCTTGTCTTCTTGATTGTCCCCAGCACCACTTCAAAGCGCTTTCTCGAGGTCATGATAGAGTCAGCGCGGTTTGTGGCAGCGACATGCTGCCACCACGCCACGTTGAGCGCTGTCGCTTTGCTTTTGAGATTGTTTCCCAGCTTGCTGGCCTAGGACTGGCTGATGGAGTGTACAGTACCGCTGGTTATGCCAGACATCTTGAGAGGATCGAGTGCACTACTATGTCACATCGTTAAGCCGAGAACGAAGATTGGTGCAATCTGCGACTATCGGAGTGCAATGCCAGACAAAGGTTGCGAGTTGAGCTTATGTGACGCCCTCGCCTAAGGAAGACGAGGACTGAGAGGTCGAGGCGAGATCGGCGAAGATCTACCTCCGGAAGGGAAGCTCTCGGGCGCGCATGTCACGCCTATGGCTGTGCCACGTGCGGGGTGCGAAGGAGACCGCCTCGCGAGGTGCCACTGGTGCTATCGCACCACTGTCTGTGCGCTGCGGCGGTGCGGCCGCGCGCGCGCGCCCTTCTGTTTCTCTCGTCTCTTGTTGTATCTCCATCGCTCGAATATTATAGTGTTCATCCTATTCTCTCTCGTCGATCCTCCAGAGCCCTCGAGTGCGGAACTTAGCT